>CM053590.1:6818862-6865866 GCA_028646515.1 Pseudochirops corinnae | reverse complement strand
CATACAATACTTGTCTGCTCACATTTGATCAAATCTCAGTTAAATCCTGGTGTTTTTCCATAACACTGACCTCACAACTTCCAAACACAATATATCGGATTAAGATAGAAGCTACTTTTATCTCTCAGCCTAAGAGATAACTATTTAGGGAATAAATTTGCAATGAAAAGAACTGGGGTGATTTGTTTTGTTTTATGTACACTTTTGGGGGTTTGCCTCACAATCATCTCCAAATATAAGCCCCCTTCCTCACCTTTTAATAAAGAAAAGCAGGTAAACAAAATAACTGCATCTGAGAGTGTAGGTACCCCTCTGTTCCGTAGTCCCCCACTTCTTTAACAAAAGCAGTGATGTATGTTTTACCGTCTTCTCTGGGACCAACATTGGCTGTGACCATGAATCAGAGTTCTGTGCCTTTTAAATTTGTTTTCACTTACAGTGTTGTGGTCATTGAGTGTGCATCTTACTCTCAATGGTTCTGCTTATGTCTTTCCAGTGGCTTAAGTCTCCCCATGTTTTTGGAAGGATTTTTTCCTATAGTCTTCTCACCAAATTACAAAGTGGCAGATTTGTGCAGGCCCTTATTTGGTGAATTTCAGTGATCCTATGACAGACATGTCTCCTACACCAATAGGGTATATCCATGATGACATGATAGCAAGGCAGTACAGGGCACTTATGAGTCTGATTCTACAGCTGAAGAATGCAAAGGTATTCTCTAGCTCAGATTCTTGATAGGGGCAGGCAATTTGTAGCATTACTTCATATCACAAAATGGACTCCCCTTCTGATTATAATGCTTTGCTTCCCTTCTCTCCTCAACTATGTCTGTCTATCCATAACAGAGTTTCCCATAATGCCAGTGGAAATCCTACCCAGTTTTTGGAAGTCAAGGCTGCCTGAATTCAAATCCTGCTCCTTGGGGTATCTAGGTAGTGCAGTGAATAGAGTACTGACCCTGGAGTCAGGAGGATCCGAGTCCAAATCCAGCATCAGACACTTAACACTGTCTAGCTGTGTGACCTTGGGCAAGTCACTTAACCCCAATTGCCCTGCCTTCCCCCCTTCAAAAAATAATAAGCCAAATCCTGTTCCTTATAATGATTTAATTTTACTAAGGATTCAAATTAGGGTCACTGGACCAGCAGTCCTGTGGAAAAGACAATTCAAGGCCATTCTCAACTATATATGAAGAATAGGAAGTTGATTCTATGTCTTTCACTATTTACAAAAATATTGAACTTCCCAAAGAAGTTAAGTCAAGATTAAACATCCTGGAGCCTAGCCTAAAACAAGGATGAAGTTTTGTTAGCTGGACTGCCTAAAAAATAATTCTATGGTGGTTTGGTATAGTAAAGAGTGCTGGATCTGAAGTCAAAATGACCTGGTTCAAATTCTACCTCAGATACTTACTAGTGGTGGGATTTCCATCTGGTGACTGATGTTGTCTTACACCTCTGGGGGTTTTTAGGTCCCCCTGCATTGGAATGCCCTCTTGGTCCCTCATATTCTGGACTTTTCCCAATTTTCTGCTCCCACGCCTCCCCCACATCCTGCAGTGATCCTTACCAGTCCTTAGTTCCATTCCCTGTGGTATACAGGCATGACCTCCAGCTTCTCTGAGACAGATAGATTCCTTTTGTCTCAACATTAAAGGTCCTCAGATTTCTATTTCATTCTTTCTCCTCTCTCAGTGTTTCTCACTGTTGTCACTGGGTTTGATTGAAACAGCCTTCTCCTAACACCACCATTTTTATTTCTAAATCTGCAAATCTATCCCCAAACATCTCATTCACCCAATAATAAGGCCTTAAGCTCTGGCCTAAGGGAGCCTGTAGAGTTATTGTCCTCTCCTTGTATTCTTGTATTGTGAAGAGAAAGCAAAGAAAGTCCTCATCACATTGAGTTCCCCCTCCTCCCACCATGAATTTCTAGTAAGAAATTGACAAGAGTCCCACAGGCTAGACAGGTATGGATGTGCTATTTCATTGGTGGAAAACCCAAATGGATGAGATCACAGGTAGAGTGGAGTATTGCCCACATGGAGTGAGTGCAGATTATGATCTAATTGTCATTGAGTATTGGAAAGCCTATTGCATTGTGGGCTCACTAACCTCGGCTCTAGTCCTGACTCTGTACTCTACCATTGGTGATCTGTTGACCTGGAACAAACCCCTCATCCTTTTCTTTGACTAAATTTCTTCATCTGTTGAATTGGAATGTAGAATGAACTGCCTCTGGAGGTACTGATTTCCTCTCACTGGTGGTCTTGAACCAAAAACAGTCAGGCAATAAGCATTTATTAAGTGCCTTACATGTGTCAGATGCTATGCTAAGACTGGCTAATGATTTGTTTGGTATGTATTATAGGGAGATTCTACATCTATATTCTATGAATTGGACTGAATCTCCTTCCAACTCTGAGATTCAAGGATTCTGGGATTATCTCCACATTTCCAATCTGAAAGGTCTCTTCAAGCTTTAGAATTTATCAATGACTGTTTGATTATGTAGCAAAGCGTTGGACCATGAGAGAATTAACTATGACACAATTAAATTAGATTCAACATCTTTCCTCTGTTGAGCCCATCTGCATTTTTGCTCATGCAATTCTTTGGTGACATCCTTTCTACCTGACATGGAGAAGCAGACAGGGCAGTAGGACTTCAACTCAGTAAAACCTGGGTTTCAATCAAATACATGTCAGTTGTGAGACCTTAAGCAAGGCCTCTAACTTCTCTTATCTTCAGTTTAATCATCTTCAAATGAGGGGACCAACTGACTCTTAGTGATAGAACTCATCATTAATAAAATAAAGACATCAGAATGGCAAAGGCACTTCCCCAAAGAGCGACCATAGGGACCTTTGCCTGGTAGAACCCATGCTTTCCTTCTGAGCTCAGTTTAACATAAGCTCTGTCATACAACCTTTCCAGGCCTCCCATCTGCTAAGGCCTCTCCTCCATCCTCCCAAAATAATCATCTGCTATGGATCTTGTATTTCGCTTGGATATACTCTCTGTCTCTCTCTGTCTCTGTCTCTCTCTCTCTCTGTCTCTCTCTGTCTCTCTGTCTGTATCTGTCTCTCTCTCTTTGTCTGTCTGTATCTGTCTCTCTGTGTCTCTCTGTCCCTCTCTCTGTCTGTATCTGTCTCTCTGTCTCTGTCTGTCTGTCTGTCTGTCTCTCTCTCTCTCTGACCATGGGCAAATCATTTAAGCCCTCTTTGTCTCCATTTTTTTCACCATAAAAAGGGGACAATAATAGCCCCTCCCTCCCAGAGTTGTTATGGGGATCAAGTGATGTAATAACTGTAAGGTGCTGAGCACAGTGCCTGGCATCGTGTCTGAGACAGGGTGTAAGTCAAGGTCTTTCTGCCTCCAAGTCCATCACCATATTAAGAACATCATGTTCTCATTCCCAATCAATTGTTAGCTTCTTGAGGCAAAGAATGAATTATTTCCGTCTCTATCTCCAGCACGTTGCACCTAGCACAATGCCTGGCATTAACCATAGCTTCACAAAAGCCTGGTGATTGATCAACTTTATCTATCGATTGATTGAAGGCCATTATGTTATGTCCGGTGCTTTTTTCAGCGCCTGGCCCAGAGTGAGCAATTAATTAGTGTTTGTGATTACTTGCTTGATTGAAAACATCCCTAACCACAACAACAGATGGTGCTTGCGAGTGCCTAACGGTTTGGAAAGTACCATACATGTGTCATCTTGTTTGACCTTCACAACTTCCCTGGAGGTAGGTACTATCATTCCTCCCATTTTAAGAATGGGGATTCTGAGCTGGGGGAAATCAATGACTTGCCCAGGGTCAACAACAAATAAGTGTGTGAGATGGAATTTAAATTCAAGGTTTCTTGCCTCCCACACTGTATCTAGTCATCACCTGGTGGAACAGTGAGATGCACGTGCTCACCCTTCCTCCCCAAACCTTGCTGGCTGCTTCCCGTTGTGATGTTTCCCAGGCCATTTGAAGGGAGAGGCAGAGAGGGGAAGCCAGAAAGTGACTTGGTTTAATAGAGTCCCAAAGTACTCATGGCTGTTCTGTTTGCTTACCTGAATGGCTCACCCATGTTGATTTTTAAGTCATGGAAAAGGTTAAATGCGTCATGGCTATAAACAAACTGGCCACCTCCCCTCTACACTTGAGGCTTTCTGCAGCCCCTGCTGTCTGCCCCCATGCCAAGAAACAAGCAGTGTCTTGTGAGGGATGACTACATAAACATTCTCATTTAAAAACAAATAATGCGACAATTCCAGGGGCCTGGACAGAAAGTCGGTAGCAAAAAGAGCAGTCCCTAAATCCATACTCTATAAAACCCGCATAGCTCATGAGGGGAATGATGTCCTATTGATCATGAACAATTATCCTGGGGACCAGAGATCCAGGCTCGCTCCACCCTTTGGTAGGAAGACTGCTATGGAAAGGCTGAGATGCTAAATATGCACATAAGGAGTACACCATTTCAGTGAGATAATGTAGCTCTGATGCGACATTGAAGCTAAACTTGAGGTCACGTAGTATCAAAATGTTGCTTTTTAGAAACTGTTATCTTGGGTAATGGGATCACGCTTCTCAGAATCGTAAGGTTTAGTTCCTTTTCTCATGGTCCAAAGTACATCAAGGCAAGTAGTATCCACTTGGACAGCGAAGCCTCCCTTTGACAAGTCTAGAGGCTCCAAAGGCTTAAGGAAACATTAAATAATCAGATCGTTCATAGCTGGCATTTCCACATCATGGCCACTGCAGCTGAATGCCAGCGTCTTAAAGTCATGGACTATTCTTTTCTTCTGGCTGCCTTTGTAATCCCAGCAGCCAGCAGCATATAGGGATAAGGATTGGACCTGTGATTTCATTTACATTGGGAACTCCCAGATGAGAAATCTCCCTCTATCAATGCCGGTCAGTGCCCTCTTTCCAACTTACAGTCTTAAAGAAATGCCTTTTAGATAATAGGCATTAAGTAAATGCTTAATGATCTTGGATTAGATTTCTGTATTCTGACTTTAAGGTCTCAATATGCTATACTGACATCATTTTATTTGAGCCTCATAAGAACCCTTCGAAGTTGATATGATAGGTTCTATCATCCCCTTTTACAGATGAAAAATCTAAGGCTCAGAAAGATTGTTACACCAATCTAGTGTAAGTTTCTTGATGGGAGGGAGTTGCATTTTGTTTATGGCTTTTGAATCCATAATACCTAAAATAGCACTTCCCATACAGAAGGTGATTAATAAGTACTTGTTGAATTGAATTAAGCTGAACTGATCTTGCTGATGGCCAAAGAGTTAATAAATGTTATAAGTGGGATTTGAACTATGGTCTTCCTGACTCCTAGTCTAACATTCTACAACAGTGACTCTCCTATATGTCCCTAACAGTTGTCTCTTAAAGGCTGTGAAACAAGGGATGAAAGACAAGAAAGAAAGCATTGTGACAGATCCATGCTGACTCAAGGGCATCACAAGGATGCTTGACCCCTAAGAGGAAACATTCACCTAAGGCATTTTCAACAAAACCCACATCTCTCTTCGCTTTTTTTCCCCCTGAAATTCCAATCAGAGATTCCCCAAGAATAAGCAGAGAGAATTGCAGATTTGGGACTGTAGCTGCTACACCAGGACCCCAAGATCTTAAATATCCAGATGTTAGTACAGAGATGTTAGTACAGTGTGTGTGTGTGTGTGTGTGTGTGTGTGTGTGTATGACAGAGAGAGAGAGAGAGAGAGAGAGAGAGAGAGAGAGAGAATGTATGTTTTTTTATTTTTAGTTTTTTATGTTTTTTTATTTTTATTTTAAACTTAAACACAAAATGAGAAAAGAAAATAAAACATTGCCATGTACACAACAAAACATAAAAGAGGATTCAAAATAAAACAATAAATTTCCATTTCAAGAAAACCCATATAATAAATCCTATACATTGCTTTCAAAGTTGCCCCGATTTTCTTTGCTTCCTTGTTAGTTTTCTTTTGTTCTCAGCTGCACACTTCTTACTTGATTTTTTCCTTTCCCTCCCCCCCACCCTAAAGAAGGCTGCAATTAAGCCTAGATATGTATACATATACATACATATAGATATCTATAAACATACACATACATGTAAGACCGTTCTATGCTTATTTCCACTCATCGTCTGTTTCTCTGAAGGTCTACTCATCATCTACATCTTCCTTCACAGGCCCAAGTCTTTCCAAATTTTTCTAAATCAATCAGCTTATCATTTCCTACACCACAGCAATATTCCAACCCAATCTCATCCTATCTGAGAGATTGTCTATGAATGTTTTCTTTCTCATTTTTTTCATTCCTTCTCTTCTTGGCTACATAGGTTTTATTTATGCAAGAAATTTTTAATTTAAAATAATCAAAACTCTCCTTTTTATACTTCAACAATGCTCTTACATTATAATAGAGTTTAAGGTCTGATATTGCTCAATCTATTTTATTTACATTTTTTCCTTGGTTTCTATGAAGTTCCTGACCTTTTGTTCTTCCAAATGAACTTTGTTGTTATTTTTTTCTAACTCAGTAAAATAATCTTTAATAATTTAATTGGGATGACATTGAAAACATAGATTAGTTAGGTAAAACTATCATTTTAAAAATTTTATTGGCTTTACCTACCCATAAACAATGAATATTACTTCAATTATTTAGATCTGAGTTTATTTGTATAAAAAGTGTTTTATGTTTACATTCCTACAATTCCTGTATGCATTTTGGCAGGTACATGCTCAGGTATTTCATACCATTTTAAATGGTCTAAAGCAATATTATAATATTGCTGACACATAATGTAGTTTCTCTATTTTTCACTTTTGATTAAATCTATTTTAACTTTAGCTTTGACTGAGATCATGACTGCTATCCCTGCTTTTTTTACATACTAAATTCTATTCCCGCCTTTTATTTTATCTTTGTGTGTATCTCTCATTTTTGTAATGTTTCCTGAAAGCAATGAATTCAAATTTTTAATCTGTTATCTATTTCTGTTTTGTGGGTAAATTCATCCCCTTCACTTTCTAATCTACAATTACTTGTGTATTTTCCTCCTTCCTATTTTACCTCACTATCCTTCTCACCCGATTTATCCTCTCCCTCCTGACTCCTCTGCTTTACTTCATCCTACTACGTCACCCTCCTATTCCTTACCCTACCCACCTCTCTAAGAGTCCCTCCCTTATCCTTTCCCCTCATCCAAACCTTATTTCTTTATGAATTTAGAAGATTTTTATTCTCTTCTAGATATATATGTTGTTCCCTCTTTAACCCATTCCTGATCAGAGTAAGGTTCCAGCATTACCTGCCCTCCCCCTCCACTAACTTCTTCTGTATCAATTTTTTCCTTTTATACCTCATTTGTATGAGATACTCCTTTTTAATCTCTCCTTACAGTTTTTTTTAGAATCACCCCATCATACTCAGTTTAGCCCATGTTTTTCTTTCAAACTACTCCAAATAATGACAAACATAAGAGTACTACTAGTATTTTCACATATAAGAAGTAAACAATCTGACCATATTGAGTCCCTTATAATTGGTCCTTCATATTTACCTTATATTTCTTTTGGATGTCATATATCAAATTTCTCCTTAAGTGCTGGGGGTTTTGTCACAAAAACTTGAAAGTCTTTGAGTTTATTAAATGTCCCTGTTTTTCCATTCGGGATAATACTTAAATTTGTTGGGCAAGTTATGCTTGGTGGTAACTGCAGTTTTTTTCACTCTACAGAATATAGCATTCTGAGACCTGTGGTCCTTCAATATAGTAGCTTCTAGGTCTTGTGTAATCCTTATTGTAGGTCTATGATATTCAATTTTTTTCTTGTTGCTTCCAATATTTTCTCCTTAACTTGGGAGCTTTGAAACTTGGCTATGATATACCTACAAGTTTTCCTCCTAGGATCTCTTTTGGGCAGTAATTAGTGGATTTTTTCTGTTTCTACTTTGCCTTCTTGTTTGAGAATTTCAGGGTGTTTTTCTTTGATAATTCCTTGTGCTATTGTATCAAGATTCTTTGTTATCATAATTTTCAGGTAGTCTGACTATTCTTCTATTATTTCTCCTCGATCTGTTTTCCAGATCAGTTGTTTATCTGGTGAGATGTTTCACTTTCTCTTCTATTTCTTCATTCTTCTGATTTTGTTTTATGATTTCTTGGTGTCTTAGAATGTCATCAGTTTCCCCTTACCCAATTCCAGTTTTCAAAGAATTATTTTCTTCCTTAAGTTTTTTTATTTTCTATTTCCAGTTGGTTGACTTTCTTTTCATAATTTTCTTTATTTTCTCAGATTGCTCTTATTTATTTTCTGTTTTTCCTCAATCTCTCGAATTTGATATTTAAAGTCCTTCTTAAGTTCTTCCAAAAACCATTTGTGCTTGGGACCATTTGCTGTTTCTCATTGAAAAAGAAGTGGGTTTTTCAGCTCCATTATCTTCCTCTGAATATGAACCCAGATCTTCTCTATCCCTATAGTAACTATCTATAGTTGGGTTCTTTCTCCTTTGCTTACTCATTTTTATTTATTTATGTTTTGTTTTATTTGGGTTTTTAGCGGCTTTTAGTATAATCAAGTTGTAATCCGAAGGTGCAGGGAATGATGCCCAAGCCTCAGGTCCTTCTTATTCTTGTTATCTGAGCTCTGTCCTACAGCCTCACCTTGGACACCTCCCCTCTGCCCCTAGGCCACAGCTAGGGCCCCCAGCCATACTGTCCCACAAATGATCTTGCTGTCTGAAGTCCCTCAGATGGGTACAAACTACAGCTCTTCTCTCTGCCCAGGACCTGAAGCCAGGGACTCTGCTCTCCAAAAGTTCCCATAGCTAACAGGCTCTCCACCCCTCTGCTGCCCCAGGTGTGTGCAAGCTCCTTCTCCCCACAGTCACAGCACAGGACACATCTGATCAGCACAGCTATGCTTGGGGTCCCTGGACAAAAGAAGGCCCCTCCATCTTTTCTGACTCAGCTGTCAGACCCCATCACCACCATCACACTGTCTTACAAGATGAAAGCTTCTAAGGCTCAGGCTACCTCTCCACCCAGATACCCCCAAGGCTTCTTGTTTGTTGACTCGGCAGAGTCGGCCTGGAGGTGTTTGCCCTTCACTCAGGCCCCCTCTGCCCCTGGAGGTCCAGTCTTTCTTGGGGTCTCCCAGTTTACCTCGTGTTTGTTTCTGCTGCTCTGAGGTGACACTCTTTTTTTGTGAAGGAAATTTAGAGAGCCAAAAGTTTTCTGACCTACTCTGCCATCTTCCCAGAATCTCTCCATTCAAAGGAAGATGTAGCAACAATTCATTAAAAATTCTCAGGCCCAAAGTCAGTTTCTTTCTGATATTGTCAGTCACTTTCCTGGGGCAGAATTCCCACAATATTTTGATGTGCTGAGAGAAATAAGAGCCCAAATGACACCAACAGTCGGCTTATGGTGGATGTGAACAAAAGTAAAAACTGAGCAGCAATAAGGAGGACAGGGATGCAGAGGAGGGAGAGTCTCAGCACCTGGGGATTCTCCCCTCTGGAGCCTCCCCTTGAGGGCCAGGCATTTTTCCTCCTTGAAAAATTTCCTGACTCCCAGCAATGGGCAACAAAGAGATCATTCTGAGAAGGGGATGTCTCTACCAATCCTTTCAAATGCCCTCCTACCTAAAATGTGCTCCAATTGTCCATTCGGCAACTGCGTTGGGAGAATTTCCTTACTCATGCCATCAGGAGGTTTTTTACTTCCATCGTTTCCTTGCACTCTTCTCTTAAATCAAGAAGGAGAGCAAGGGAGCGCACGTGCGCGCGCGCGCGCACACACACACACACACACACACACACACACACACACACAAAAGGCCTCTGCAAAGAAAAGAGAATACAACACCACTTTGGGCTGGTCCTTCTTCCAAAAGCCACAAGCCGTTTAGGGCTAGGCTAGTTTACTTAAATTGGGTAGTAGGAGGAGCAGTTGCCATCTGCATAGACTTTACATGGATGACATTTTGTTTAAGACAGCATGGCATGATGCCATACTGGCCCTGGACTTTGAATCAGAATGTCCCAAGTTCAAACCCTGCCTCAGATTTTTATAAGCTGTGGGACCCTGGGGAATTAATATAACTTCTCTGCCTTAATTTCCTCATCCAAACTTAATGACCTCCATGGACCCTTCCAGATGGAAATCTATGAACCTGTGATCCTAATAACAACCCTGTGAAATAGATGTCATTGTGACTCCCATTGAACAGATGATGAAACTGAGATTCAGGGAGGTCCTGTGTCTTGCTCAGAGTCACACAGCGAATATCTGAACCCATATCTTCCTGACTCTAAGTACAGTATTCTATTCATTATACCATGTCGAATGGACTAGTTTGGGTCAATGGGGAGAGAAATTTAAAACAAACTAGTGAACTCAATCTTGCTCCAAAGCAATATTTTTCTAAAACATTCTGGAAGAGAGATTTTTGTGACACTCTTCCAGCATGGTCATATACCTGTGTGTCTCATCTTCCCCAGGAGAACATCAGTCCCTAGAGGACAGGTACTCTTCTCTGGCCATGTGTTCCCTATGGATAGAAGGCCATCAGACTGGGAGTCAGGAAGACCCTCAGGCACATCAGAGCTATGTGACCCTGGGCAAGTCACTTACCTTTGATCTTCTTTGTAGACATTCTATATGCACCAGTTTATATACATGTTGTCTCCTCCATTAAAATGTAAGCTCATTGAGGGCAGGGGCTTTTCACCCCCAGCTTGTCACTGTGCCTTTGACATAGCCAGCACTTCCTACATGGTTTTGACTAATCTTGATTTGTTGACCTCTGAATATGCCCAGGAGACTTTCTAAAGTTTTAAACTAGAGAAGGGCTACCAACATAGAGTGGCTGAGGAAGGGCCAGTGGCTCCTTATATGAATAACATCATGGGTTTGGAGAAGAACAAATTAAGACCAAGGGCCATAAAGCATGGGATCGGGATCTAGAACTGAAAAGAAACTCAGGTCCAACTTCCTCTTTTTATAACTGGGGAAACTGAGGCTGAGACACATAAAGTGACTTCCCCAAAGCCCCACAGCAAGTAAGGAGCAGAGCTGGGGTTTGACCTGGCATCCTCTAACCCCAAATACACACTACCTGACCCATGAAAAGCAGCACTGAGAAAGTCCTAGATGGATTGAATTGTCATATTATTTTTCATATACATGGTCTCTCCTTTCCTATCCTATAAATTTCCTGCCAGGAGGGACCATGCCTCCTTCCCCTTTGGTCTCCACCCAGCATCTCTCTGGCCCCAGCTAGCTACTTGATAAAAATGCTTTGATCACTTTGAAGAAATCAGTTTTATAGATCAGAACTGGAAGAACCAGTTTCCAGACTATATAATCCACAGGCTTTAAAATTGAGACTTGGGATTAGGTGAGGCATAAAAGTCTAAACTGACATCAAATAGTAGTGACAGTTGACATTAATATTGGTGCTTTAAAGTTTGCAAAATACTTCACAGACATCATCTCATTTAAACTATAAAACAAGCCCATAGCGTAGGCACTAGAAATTCTTATCCATTTTACAGAAGAGGACATTGACTCATCAAGGTTAAGTGACTTACCCAGAGTCACACAGCCAATATAGCTGCAGGATTGGAACCCAGGCTTACTGAGCCCTATGTCTGCCATTCTCAGAGTCCTAACATACTCATCAGAATTATAATAACCCATCCTATAAAAATGGCATGGGAGTGGGGATAAGTAAAGGGGGGCATCCTAGAGGCTCCCCTTTTAGAAACAAGCAGACAAAGAAGGATGGTTTCTTCCAAGTTGGCCTGTTTAAATCAACGCAATGTCATGCAGGAGAACCTTAATTGGACCATCCTGAGCTCACTGGGTACATTGATATTGAAATATCTGAAAGCATCAACCTGGCAGGGACATCCAGCATCTCTGGTCCCTCCTAGAAAGTTAATGTGCTCATTACCTGCATTTGTCATGCCTTGGATCTCGGCTGTCCAAATCGGAACAGACTCACCCGTCAGGGCCGAGCCTTGATAGTCAGACTGCTCATAGGACATGACTGGGCACAATCCAAAGTGACATGACCCGAGGGGTTACAGCAAGCACACATCTTACTTACCGTGGATTATGATACAACCATGGTGGCAGCCACAAGCAGGCAGCGGCAATTGTCACCTTGCAGATTAACTTGTCCCCATGGTCTCTAAGAGCCCAAGCCCCCTTTGCTCTGAGTCCCCCTGCAAGTGAAGAGAGGAGCACTGCTCCTTTCTCCCCTTCCCAAAGGTCAGCTCCCCACACTGATGAAGACAATGGGACCTTAAGGGAACCATTTCCAGTGAGATTTGCTCTGTTAAAAAGGAAAGTCAAACAGTGAAAGGAGAAATACATTGGAACAGGGAAAGAAAGTGGGATTCTCTGTGGGTAAGAGGAACAGAGAAAAGAGAAAAAATGAACCAAAACTGCCCAACCTGGAATAGCTAAAAAACACCTGAGGATTGCCCCAAGTTCATTGCCGCACCCAAAGCGTGGGGTCCTTCCTCCCCATTGTATTGGTGATTTGAATGGGCATTAACTTTTCAGATTTAACCTCACCCCTTCTTTGATATCCGAAGTATCACCTCTTACTGACCACTTAAAGGCTGCCCCTCCTAAAGTTGGACCTACGAAGGATGACCTATGAGCAAGCAGTTATTAGAGCCATCACATTGGGATCCATTCCAAGAAGGCAGAAAAGCATTCAGTTTTTCTCTCCAATAAAGGTCTGGGATGTGGGAGGATGCTTATAATCATTTCAGTTCCCTCTGTTGCCCTGAAATTTCATATCCTAGTTAATGGAAATCCACACCTGTCTACTACCATTAGTACTAGGGATGGCATGACCTAGCCATTGCAAGGGTGAAATCCTCAACCCAAAATTAAGAATTAAATTAAATTTTTAGCAAACTATAACTGAACACATAAATTCAGCTTTCCTTGGTGATTCAAAAGGCACTTTGGGAATTCACCATGGCTACCAGATCCATCAGTTTCCATGGTATTGGTAAAGTGTAGACTGGAATGGCTGACAGAAATCTGTTTGATGAAATATCAGATAATAGTGAGTCTTCCATACTAAGAATTTGGGAAGGAGATTCCCCAAGGTCTTCATGGCCCTTTAAAGGTGATGGGAACCAAAAAGCCCACCTTCTCTAACCAGGCTGACATCTCTCTCTCTCCCCCACCCCTCTTACATCATCACCATCCCCAGAAAACATCTGGGATTGATGTGGCCAAAACTGACCCAGGGTCAACCCACATTTAGCCAGAGCCAGATTTCATAGCAAAGACTTGTTTTGGTTCATCTGTTTATATGGTATTGGAAGGATAGAAAGGCAAAAGATGTGTTTAGTTATGACTTGCATTCCATTATTTATGCAAATAATCTTCTTCATTGCTTTAGTCACTGCAGTAATTAGCCATGTGGAATTTGGTTGAGACAAGGCCTCCATATCACAGAAATCAAACATTCTTATGAACTTGGAGATTTGGTGGAACTTTTAAGAACTGGTATCCCATTCTGTTGTGTGATATAACCCTGGGGAAAATTTTGGAGAGATCAAGCATTAGAATGTTTTTGTGGAAAGAGGAAATGGACATGTTTTAAAAGAAGAGCTTGAAGGAATAGAGAAGAACTCAGGGTAGCTTTTGAGGCTCTGTGTTCCAAGTTATCTTCTAAGCAGAATTCCTTTAAAATAGAGGAATTGGCACCGATGGGTGAATCTGGGATGGGAAATGCATTATACATAACAATTGTTGTACTTGAGAGAAACTATCTGGAAAAAAAAATAACACCCTAGAATAATTGCAAATGAAATTCATGTATCAAAACCAGGGCTGTGAAAATAGTTTAAATGTTTCTTGAATTTATATCTAGTCATTAACCTAAATGCAGATTTTTGTTCAAGCTACACTTCTGCCTCATGGTCAGGAGGCCCGAAAACTCCTGGCGTGGAAAATTGGCAGAATAAAGTGGATTGAATTGGTCTCCATGGAAAAATAGATTTTGGCAGCTGCAACCTCCTCCTTTCGAGCGTCCCTCTCTCATCCCATTCCACTCTCCACACACATGCCTCACCTGTTTTGGCGCTGTCTCTCCCACCTCTCATGGGTTCGGAGAAAAAGAGGAGAGAGAAAGACCAAGAGGGTAAAGCAGCAGCCAGATTACAGCGGGTCTCTTCTCCTTCAAGCTCTTCTTGGCTCTGAGTGAAGAGGGGCTCCCAATGTCTTCCTAACTTTAGCAGCCAAATGGGAACGGCCCACCCCTATCTCTCCACCCCCACCCAAATATTCAGGGCAGAATTCTCATGCTCCTGATGCCTATTCCCCCAAACATTTCCTCAAGGGCTATATCGTGAAATGGAGAATGAGAAGCTTGTTCTCAAGAGAGGACTTGAAAAGCCCCAGGGGCTTAATAGGAATCCCCATCCCCTGCTGAGCTCCATTTTCTCTCCTCCTTCAAAAGCACAAAAGGAAAGCAATAGAGGCGGCTGTGCCTGGACAGGCAGCCTGCCACAACCTTTGGGAAGCAGTGAGAACTTAGAAATCAACCAATAAGCCTTCATTGAACGCTCACTGTGTGCCGGCACCACGGTAAGCTCTGAGGGCACAAAGAAGCAGCAAAAATAGTAAGTGCTCTCATGGAGCTTATATTTGAATGAAGCAGACAAAATGTACGGATCAGAATGTCCAAGATGCCGCCATCTGCCTGGTGTTTCTGCAGTGCCTTAGGGTTTGTGAAGCAATATGCACCTTATCTTGTTTGAGTCTTAAAACACCCTGAGAGGTAGGGCTGTTACTGTTCCCATTTACAGATGTGGAAACTAAGGCTGAGAGATGTTAAGTGACTTTCCCAAGGTCACTCTATCTGAGGCAGAATTTGATCTCAAGTCTTCCTGATTCCTGCAAGTGCAACACTCTGTCCATGGCACTACCTATGGATGATAATTTCAGAGGGAAAGCACCAGCATGTGGGTGTCCAGGAATGGCTTCCTGGGGAGGGTGGCACTTCAGTTGTGTCTTAAAGTAAAACCAGAGATTTGAAGAGTTGTAGTTTGGGAGGGAGACTGTTCCAGATATGAGGAACAGCCTTGCAAGGGCATAGAGGTAGGAAATGAAGTATTTAAGTAACAGCAAACCAACCAGCATGGCTGCATCATAAAGTGAATAGAAGGGAGTAGAATACAAGAATATAGGAAAGCTAGGGAAAAGTTAGGTTGTGAATATCCTTACAACCCAAACAGGGGACTTTAAATTTGGTCCTGGAGGTAACAGGGAGCCACTGGATTTTATTGAGTGAGGAGGGGACCTCATCAGACTTAGGCTTTAGGAAGATCCCTTTGGCAGCTTGTGGAGAATGCGCAGATCATCAGCACAATTCTTACCAATTTGAGGAATCAGTTTGCTGACTTAATAAGTGAGGCTCTCCCTAAGGCGATTTTCAAGTGCCCAGTTTGAAAGGCAACTCTGAGGGCTCCTTCTAGGAATCTCATCTTCTCAAGAATCTCTTTTAGGAGCAAACCACAGTCTAGCTAGGACCTCAGCCCCTTGCTGCTTCTGGCATCTTTTTTCGAACCTTGGAATAAACCCTCCTTGCCCAATCCCTCCTCACACACACACACACACACACACACACACACACACACACACACACACAAACACACACACACACACACACACACACACACACAAAACACCTGCTGTATAGCATGCCTGAAGTCAGTGTTGTGAACCTCCCAGCAACCTTCAATCCATTTTCCAAGAGTCAGGCTTGTGGTGTTGGCAGAGCATTTTGAAAGAAAGCATACAGTCATATTCCCTAGGCAGGTGAGCACTGTACCCCCCAAACACCAAGCTATGACAAGCAATTCTCATGCCTGGGGCAACACTTTCTGGTGCAAGCAGAATCAGGACAGGAAAATCTAGTGAAATGCACCCTTGAATCAACTTAGTTACTCATGATTTGAAAATAATTCAGGAAAGAATTAAAATAAATGCAGTTGAGGAAAGAGAATCAGTTACCTGAGTGACTGAAGGGAGAGAAGCTCAGAGCTGGAAGGGACCTCAGAGGGCAGATAGTGCAACCCCCAGGATTTGGGCTCCCACATTCTTTGCAAATTATTAGTTTCAGCAAGACTCCTTGGTGCGCCAACAACACTGACTGGAGGAGTTGTCAGTGCTCATGGACAGAGTTCAGGAGAGAGATTGGTCCCCTGGAAAGGAGAAAGAGAAGTGGAAGTCCTGGGAATGTGACAGAGCAGAGTCTTGGGGATTTCTTCCTAGGGTGAAGGAAAAAAGGGAGGGCACAAGGAGGCAACAGTCCCCTGGCCCTATCACCTCACGAACTAAGACCTTCTCTTTCCCACTCATCATTAAACATATGATCTCATACCCTCCTAATCTTCTTCTGTTCTGCTGAAGGAAAACGCACATTAAATTGTTGTGCCTTCGAAAATTCTCACCCTGGGACAAAGTTCCAGTGGCCCTGGGCTAGTTACACCTCAGCCAGATGAGGAACCTGCAGATAGTTGGGTGTTTTTTCAATCCTTCCAACCCAGCCAGGTCCTTTTGCAGAAAGGTGCTCCTACAGAGTGAGCATGCCGGCTATCTCCTGTAAGTGTTGTGTCCGTTTTCTCTTTCTGTAACCCTCAGTGGTTTTCACTGTAATCTTTTCTCTCTTTTCAGCTGGTTAATAACCCACTAGCAAGTCAGGCAGCGGCAGCAGCTGCAGCAGCAGCAGCAACCATGAGCTCCATAGCGAGCTCGCAGGCTTTTGGCAATGCTCTCTCCAGCCTTCAGGGGGTCACAGGCCAACTAGTTACTAATGCCCAAGGACAGGTGAGTGGGAGTTGGGAGAGGAGGAACTTCTCATGGCAGATGCATCTGGGAAAGGAAATGTTTGCTTTGGGTTTTTGTTTTGCATGATGATGATATGTGACGGCACATTTTGGAGGCAAATGAGCATTGTTTGCTAGCCACACCAAGAATGAAAGAAGGGTTGAAAAGTCATTTCTTTTTTAGAACCCAAGAGTTCCCTGCCCCCAAGGGTCAACAGTGGCTCTTCTACTATCTGCATGATCCATAAGGGAAGCAACATGATGCAGTGCAGAGAAGGGCCCCCTTAGGGAGAGGAAGACCTGCACCCAAGCCCTGCCCCTGGTGCATGTTGATTGTGTGATCATGGGCCAGGTACTTCTCTGCCCAGTGCCCCCAAGGAAATCTCTATGACTCTAGGTTACAGAAAAGTTGTTGATCTGTATCCATGGAAGGCAACTCACTTAAGGAGATCCTCCACAGCTGAAATCACTGGTCCAGAACAAAACCAACCAACCAGAGACACCCATGCCTTTGATTGAAGAAATAATATTTTAGTACAGAAATGTACATAAATACATTAAAGCTCTGGGATTTTGTCAGCTTTGGGAACTCCTAGATTTGGAAAGCCTTCTACTTAATGCAGAACACAGCACATCTGGGACTAGGCAATTGCTTGAGGTACAGAAAAAGTTAAATTGTATTTGAGAGTCCCAAGCCTATGAGAAAGGGAAAGTAGGAGGGATAACCAAGCCACCTGCCAGTAGGCTCTGCCCCATCTGCTTCTCTCATGTCCCTTCAATGGCTTCTGTTACTCTTTTATCATCATCAATTCCAGTCCATCTATGGGGGCCAATGATCATTTGTCATCAAGTTCACATTGCTGTCCATTTCACAGCAATAGAAAGCTCATAGATCATGATAACAAATGCATTAATAAGGCTTCCTAATCATGGAGTTTATCATCCCAATAAACCAACATGCCACAGCACAAGCCTATATTCAAGCTGCTATCAGACATTTCCCCTGGGATGAGACAACCAAATTCAGGTGTCGATATCCTTGGTAAGACCACTGGAGTTCTCTGCTCTTCATGCTGACATGATGAAGCCCAAAGGGTGAAGTCCCTTCTTTAGGAAAATATTTCCTGCTAGAGACTTTTGCTCACCTAAAAGCTTACTTCGTGCATTCTGGGGCAAAGGGGATCCTGCTGCCTCCAACTTTGTTTTTATTATACATGAGGAGTAAACAAAGATGCAATCGTAGCTAAAATGTCCGCATAGAAGACCCAAGGAAAAAATGCTGACCTTGTTCTATTTCCTGGGTGGGTGCAGAATTGTTCTATCAGTACCCAGAGGGTTGAACGATGGAGCTTGTCAAAGAGAGCTCTTATCTAATGAATCATCTTATCGCAGAGGCACACCACACATATTAAAGGGGGATTGTATGAACACTGTGCCCTCTACAATAACCTCTCAATGTCTACTTTAACCCTTGTTTCAATCTCTTTTCATCAAGGGATCATTTTATGCAGCCAGCTTTAAATGGTGCCTCTCAAAAGCCTATTAAGATTTCTGGAGGGATGGGGGATTGGGATGGAAGAAAAGTTGGTTATAATGGCCATAAGTCATAGTCAGATCAGTTCCATCTCAAAAACTGGTTTCTTTCTATCTCCAGAAATAGACCAACCCCACTTCTTCTTTTCTCCTGGGATGCGCTGGACTCTTTTTAAGATGCAAATTGGAAGAGAAATCCTTCTCTTTCGTTGGTTTACCCATCTGGTTTTTCTGTTCAAATGTTCATGTAGAAAGCACTTCCATCCCTCACTACTCTGGCATTTGCAATGATTCTATGCTCAAAAAAAAAATACGTAAAGAGTCAGATGGGCTTTACTTTGCTGGTGAAAAAAATACCCAGGAATGCCACAGGTTGTAAAGGCAGCAGGAGGGAAGATCTCTTTCCTGCTCAAGGGCTAATGTTGGCATCATTTGTTATTTGCACAGATCTCCTCTGCTATCTATCTGGGGAAGAACTCCTCTGTTCTGTTAACTTTTCAAGAGAATGCTGTCCACTGATTTTGAATAAATGCTGACTTCATTTAAGTCAATTTAAAATGACTAGACTGAGTAGGATTGAGTTATGCTGGTTTATTGGAGAAGTGTTTATACAGGGATATATACATGGCCCCCCAAAAATGTTTCTTTGATAGCTTCAAAGTAAGCATTGAAGCATCAGAGTCTAGAGCACAGGATAATAGCTGAAAACCTACTATCTTTTATTGATGGGTCACTCCTCTCACAAGAAGAGTCAGAGACTAGAGGTTCATTGCCTTCCAACTCTTCCATTTTCTAATAGGTCAAAGTGAGGCAGCACTTTAGAATAGAAGGCAGGCAACATTTGAGTCAGGACAACCTAGATCATAGAATTCCATTTTAAAAGCCAGAAGGACTTCTCAGAAAATCTAGGTTCTTAGCCTGAGGTCCTGGTTTTTTTTCTAGTCTTTTGGTAACTTTATTTTAATATTTTTGTTTCCTTTGAAATTCTATTTATTTTATGCATCTAACAACCTTATTCTCAGAAGGGGTCCCTAAGATTCCCCAGACTGCCAAGGAGTTCATGACAGAAAAAAAGGAGAACCTTGTTGTAGTATCTAGTCCAAACCTCTCATTTGGCAGATGAGTAAAACAAAGCCTGACAAAGTTAAGGGAATTCTGAAAGGCCACAGAAGTGGCAGGTGAAAGAGCCTTGCACCTCCCAACATAAGCCTTAGCACCATTCCAGGCACATGAGAAGCTTCAGTCTTCCCTTGTGCTCATAGGACCTAATTCTACATTCTGGGGTTAAGCAGAAAATAGTCCAACCCCAGATCCTCTGATTCCAGACCCAGCATTCTTTCAACTATACTGCACATTCACTGCCCTGGACACCTACAAGTTAGGTGAGCATGAGCACTTCCCAGAACCTTTCTGGGCCCCAGGCATCTCCCGAGGACTGTTAATTATTGACAGGCCATTGACCGGCATTAGTGGAAAGAGCTGGTGCTCCAGGAGTTTCCCAAAGAATAGACTTCCTGCATGCAGCAGCACTGCCTGCCTCACACTCCCAGGAATTAAAGAAGAAAGCTTTCCAGACCCAGGTTAAATGCTTCCCTCTCCCTGGCATATTATGGTGTCAGCTTAAGTCTAAGCTGCAGCTACTTGTGCTCATGAAGCCAAAAGAACCACTAAATTCCCAAATCTCTGAGCTCACACTGCAGAGAAGGGAAGTCATCCTTCCTTTTGGGGGGGGGGGGGGGGCGGGTTTCTAATGCCCTTTGTTCATGAAGCCAGTGCTAAGAAACTGAGATGGTAGAAGCAGAAAGAGCAGATCTGGGCTCAAAAGGGGTCCTTGGCTTATATACCACAGTTAGGAAGGTCAGCTGCTTAAGGGAAGCCAGGTAAGGTTCCCATTCCTTAGAGAATTTCCATAAAGCTTTAGTGCATCTATCAAAGTCAGTTCAAAAGATCGTACACAAAAGAAACCAGTAAGAGTGAGCATCTCAGGCAGCATAGCCAAAAACAAGTGGGGGACACTAGGAACACTGAAGTAAAGCTTGTTTGTCGGGAGCTTAGGTGACTTTGTACATACCATTTGGCTGAGTATGTTTCAATGGGTTCTTCATTCCACCCAGACGGATGCTCTGTACCAGGGCAGGTCACAATCCATCTATACTTTCTCATCTATAGAAGAGAGGGAAGAAGAACATTCATTTAGTAAGTGCCTAGTCTGTGCCATGCACTGCAGCAAGCACTTTAGAAATATTATTTCATTTGATCCACACAACAACAACCCTGTGATGTGGGTGCTATTAGTATCCCCATTTTGAAGTTAAATGACTTGCCCATGGTCACAAATGTCTGAAGCTAGGTTTGAACTTGTGTCTTCCTGACTCTAGGCCCAGTTCTCTATCCACTGTGCTACTTGCGTGCACCTTCTTTGGGGGTCTTTATGAATTCCCCTGCAACCCCCAGCCATTACCTCCTTTTTTCCCTTGCTGAGCTGTCTACGTGGAATGAAAGTTGATTCTACTTAGGTGACAGTTTAGAAGACTTTGTTGACATGACCAGTTCTCTCCATAAGGTTTCTAACTCAACAGTCCATTAGTGTAATGCACATGGTCAGTTGGTCAAGGTGTGCAAGGTTTGGTAAGACCATAAATTAAGAGCTAGAAGAGACCTCAGAGGTCAGTTAGGGTAACCCTCTCATTTTATAGGTGAGGAAACTGAGGCCCAGGGAGACAAAACCCAATGTCACACAGATCAAAGTCAATATTGATCTGAGTCATTTTTAAAAGTGTAAATAGTGAAAAAGGTAAATTTACCACCAGTGAAAAGGAAATTAAAGCAATTATTAGGAGTTATTTGCCCAAACATATGCCAAGAATTCTGACAATCTAGTGGACACACATTTACAATGATATAAAATGCCCAGATTAACAGAAGAGGAAACAGAATACTTAAATAATAATTCTATTTTAAAAGAAGAAATTGAATAAATCATCAATGAGCTTCCTAAGGAAAAAAAAATGGACCAAATCAGATGGATTCATAAGTGAATTCTACCAAACATTTAACAAACAATTCATTCCAGTGCTATAAAAACTATTTGGAAAATAGGAAAAGATGGACTGAAAACAGATTCCTTATGGGGCTGATACTTAAACCAGGAAGAGCAAAAACAGAGAAAGAGAAGGATAGACCAATTTCTCTAATGAATATTGATGCACAAAACTTAAATAAAATGCTGTCCAAAGGAGAAATGTAAATAATGACAATATACGCTGACGGCTTGCTCGAGCGCAGCCACTGGCCCCTCCCTCCATAAGTCAGCGCTGGTTTGTTTTATGCGCTGTCCGAAGTTTGTGCGTATTTATACTATACATGTTGTTTTCCGCTGGAGTCACATTCAGTTTTTTGTTTCTTTGGTGTCCCAAGGAAAATTAGTCTCTTGTTTTCATTTCAAAAAGTTAAAAAATAATCAAGAAACTGTTATTAATTTCTATTAACTTAAAAGTGTCAGAGTCAGGGCATGTCTCTGGGAGGTCATCATTGTGGATGGTTCCCAATTGTGATTTTTTTTTCTTCTTTAAATCTAAAGACAAGGCTGGATTTCTCCAGGTGCTCTGAGTCCCTGCAGTGCTCTATTCTCCTGGGCTTATGTGTATTAAGGCAGGGATCCCCAAAGAGCCCCTGTGTACTTGTGACACAAAAGCCCTCCACCTGAGGACAAATGCAAGTCTTACTCGATAGTCATTCATTCAACTGTGCCCATCTCTGGAGCTTTTTAATCCATAATTAGCTGTCAGACCCAAATAGAGAGAGCATCCTTGTTGATTCTCCCCTCCCCCACCCCATCTCAGATAATAGCAGGGCCTACTTTGGTCCTCATTATCCTGATGAGCCACCCTTTGCCTTCTGAGATGCTTGACGTTAAATGGTGCTAATGACGCCTGATGGCTGGGCTGCTCCTAACAAGGCTCTCGGCAGGAGCAGCAAGGAGAGTGATTACAATGGAGATAGATTGGCTGGGATGGTTTGCTTTGTAGTGTCTCAGCTGCTGACACTCAGCGACATAATCAGGTCACAGAGCTGGTCAGAGCCATCAGCAAGAGCCCTCGCTGAAACCCTCATTATAAACGTGTATTATTCAGCCCCAGACCTTCCCTACACTACCAGAGGCCCTTCCCCCACTCCACCACCTTTCCCTTTCCATCTTTTCTCTATCTCTTTATGAAGAGAGAGAAACTGAAAACGATTTCTGAAATTCAAGGGTTAATCCAATAAAGTCCATTAAGGAAGAGCCGTATTAAATGAATGAAAACAGCTCCTGAATTCTCTTCCAGCCTTCACCCCCCCCCCAACACTCTCTCTCTCTCTCCCTCGCTCTCTCTCTCACTCTCTTTCTCTCTCTCTCTCTTCCTCTCTCTCTCTGTCTCACATACACAAGCAGCAGGCAATACAGCTCTGTCTCTGTTTCTTTATCCAGTCTCTGGTCCAAATTTATTTTCTTTACCTAACCATGGAAGAGAGAGGGAGAGGTCTCCGGTGCTTTACTGTGCAGGGATTCTGGCCACCTCCCTTCCTGCTTAGGAGGTAAGAAAGTATTACCATTTGCACCTAAGTGGGCACAGTTCTGAACTGGACGCTAAGCATTCTTTATTGCTCTGATCCAGCCCCAAGACCAGGCCTTGTCAGGTACTCCCACTTCACTGGGTTCTCTATCAATTACTGATCAGTCATTTACTATATGCCCTTTACATGCTAGGAACCCTGCTCTCTGCTGTGGCTCCAAAGAGAAAAATGGAGGAGGCAGCTAGGTGGCATGGGGAACAGAGTACTGGACTTGTAGTCAGGAAGATCAGCCTTACCCTAGGCTTAGGGGTAGGGTTCCATTGCCTTCCACTGATGCAGATAGCATCTCTTCCCATTGCCTGGGAACTGAAGGAAGTGTCAGTGACTTAGTCAAGGTGCTACAACCAGCATGTGTCAAAGGCAAGACTTGAACCCAACTGTCCTTGACTCTAAGCCTGGCCCCTCAGAGATGCCATGCTGGCTGTTATTTTTATTAGTCTTGTTGATATTCAGGGGGTGACTCCCCATGGAGAGGGCACTTTTGGCATCCTACTTTTCAGGAAGTGAGTGACTCCCCTGGTAGAGTGCTCTCTTACCAAGAGCTGTGGGACCACAAGCCCTTTCCACTGTGAGCACAGTGGGCATGACTGTGGGCAAAACACTCTCCCTCTCTGGGCCTCAGCATCCTCACCAACAAAACAGGACAGATAATGCCTGCCCTCCCTATATCTCAGAGCTAAAGCAAGGATCAAAGCAGGCAATCGTTGTAGAAACCCAACATATTGTTCAAATGTGAACTAGCTGACAGGAGGTCAGGGGAGCCCCTAAATCCAAAGGAGAGAGCACTTTAAAATCAGGGCAGAACCCTGGATGGCCTCCCCAGCTTATACTTCCCTATACCAAAGATCGAGCCTTCATGTGGCCAGGTGTGAGCTACACCCTGGGGCTGGGGACTTTAAATTTGTTGTCATTCAGCTGGTCAGTTGTGTCAGACTCTTCATGACTCCAGGGATCGTAGCATGCCAACACTGTCGATAGGCTTTTCTTGGCAAAGATGCTAGAGTGGTTTGCCATTTTCTTCTCTAGTGGATTGAGGCAAACAGAGTTAGATGACTTGCCCAAGGTCACACAACTAGTACTTGTCTGTGGCTGGATTTGAATTCAGATCTTCCTGACTCCGAGTCTACTTTTTTTCCACTGAGTCACCTAACTGAAATCCTTTCAAGCCAAAATTACAACCACTCTCTAACATATCTCATGGAATCATAGATTTAGGGTTGGAAGGGACCTTTGAGGTCACTGAATCCCAATCCTTCATTTTATAGAGGAGGAAACTGAGGCTCAGGTTGGCTAAGTGATTTACCCAGGGTCTTCCTGCTAGTATCTGAGACAGAGTTCAAAAACAGGTCTTTTCTGATTTTAAATCTGGCACTCTATCCACTATACTAACTAACTACCTCCAGGCTTTTCCACAAAGCTGATTAACTCCCAAAGAGTTAATACTGTGTCAACCTAGTCCTCCCCTCGGTACAGTGAAAGAAGACAGTCTGGAGTTAGCAAACCTGAGTTTAAATACTACCTTTGATGCATATAACCTGGGTGACCTTGGACAAGTCACAACCTCCTTTGGCTTCAGTTTCCTCATCTGTAAAGTGGGGGGTCTCTTTATGAAGAGAGAGGAACTGAAAACGATTTCTGAAATTCAAGGGTTAATCCAATAAAGTCCATTAAGGAAAAGAAAGAGCCATATTAAATGGTATTAAAGGTCCCTTTAAGCTCTTAACCTATGACCCCTCTAGGATCTGCCCTTATTAAGCAAGATTGGCCAAAGACCAACATCCCAAATTAATGGGATTCTTTTCTTATCTTCATGACCAGTTTTCTGAGTGATCATGAAGTCCCCCCAAAAAACTATTTGTATATGCCACAATTTATCCATCTGGAAAATGGTTCCACTGGGAATGTCATGTGAGTGACCGAGTTCATGTCTCTAATCATACCAAGACCCTTCTGTTTATTATCTCTATGATGAGAGGGAAAGTGAATACAGAAAGTGGCAAAAGCTACCCATACAATGACTCGGTCTTTAGAGTGTTCTCTACCACATTGCCTACAACCGGAGGGAACTATGGAGGTATCAGAACTTGAAGTGACCAGGAATGAGAAAGTGGGAGAGAAGAAGGCCAGAGAAAGAGGGAAATGGGAGACATTTTACGGAATAAAGGAGAGACCCCAGGTGCAAGCTAAAACATTGCATGCTAAAGCTTTGCATGGCCTGATTGAATCTTTTTTCGTAGACACAATCTCCAGGGTTTCAGGGTAAGGAACCTTCAGCCTCGAGGGTACATGGCCCTCTAGGTCCTCAAGTGCAAGGGCCGAACTCACATCACAAAGCACCTGAGTCAGAAGCAGCCTCTGAACCCAGAGCTCTTTCCACTGGATGGAAAATATAGAATATTATATCCATCACCATGTTTTCAGATAAGGAAATAATCATTTGACAAAAATTCATTAAATGACTATTGTGTGCTGGGCACTATGTTAAATAATTAAGATTTTAAAAAGAAGTTAAATAATCCCTGCCCTTAAGGAACTCAGATAGTAAAGGAACCAGAGCAACTTGGCCAGCACCCCTCCTCCTGCCCTGATCTCCTTCCGGCCTACTAATTTACTATACTTTTCTCCAGCACTATAAAGACGTCCAGAAATATACACTTCTTTCTGATATGCTCACTCCGTAAGCCTCCCTACCTGCCCCTAGCTGCTGAAGCATCACCTCTGCATATTGGAAGACATTAAACTAGCTTAAAGAGGACCATCCTCATGCCCTGCCATACTTGAGTTGGCTGACTCCACCCAGCACAGTGGGAAGACTTCAAAGCTGAAGACACTACTGCTGTCAGGCAGACATCAGCAAACCCACAATCCTCTACTGGGGAGAGACATTAAACAGCCATCCAACATCACTGGAAGAATATCAAGATTAAAAATCAGGTCATACTGTACGGTCACGAGGCATGGAATGCCATGGGCTCCAAAGAGTGGGCATCTCCCAAAGGGCAAGGGGTATGAGTCGGCTGGGACATGTTACTAATGGTAAATTATGCAAGAAAAACTGTAAAGGATTTCATCAGAGGGCTGGGTGACCAGAGAGTCATGTAGTGAGAGCAAAGGAGGCCCTGGGCTCCACTCAATGTCATGAGTTGTAGAGGAAGACTCCAACATAGAGCGTGGACCCTTCAGTGGAGGATGTAAAGGGGAATCTGGACAAGAGACATGCAGGAGGAAAAGACATGAATGAATTACAAGCTTCAGTGTTGGACCAAATGCCAACATGGATGAGATCTTGGGTCTTTGTTGTAGAACTGGAAGGAACTTTAGATCCTGTGACAAAAGTGGGAAAGAACCTCAGAGGCCACAGAGCACAAGCTCTAATAATCTGTGAGTGGAGAGACTGAGGCCCGGTGGGAGGAGGTGAAGTGACTTTCCACAGTCACATAGATGATAGTGACTTGGTCAGGATTCAAGCCCAGCTCCTCCCAGATTGCATCAAAGCAAAAGAAAGTGGAAAAACATTTCCTTTCCCTCCTGATTATTCTCTAAACAAATGAATGATGGCAGATGGGTGTTGCCACAGTAGCCAGTCACCCACTGATCCATAATCCTTTGGATGCTTTCACCTCCTACAAACATACCTGGAGACCAAATGCTGATAACTCTTAGCTCAAAGAGCCCATATATCAAGACTTTCCTGATTGCCCAAGACGCTTCTGCCTTCCTCTGGAAATGACCTTCCTTATTCTTTTAATGTATTTTCTATGTACGTACACATGCATACATACATATGTGTATATATGCCTGTGTGTGCATAGTGTTTTCTCTAACTGAATGTAAGCTCCTTGAGGGAAGGAACTATTTCATTTTTGTCTTTGCACCAATAGAACCTAGCACCATGCTCAGTATGTAGTAGGTATCTAATCGATGTTTGCCAACTGATTGATGGAAAGCTGGCTAGCTGGACCATCCTCATGCCCTGCCATACTTGAGTTGGCTGACTCCACCCAGCACAGTGGGAAGACTTCAAAGCTGAAGACACTACTGCTGTCAGGCAGACATCAGCAAACCCACAATCCTCTACTGGGGAGAGACAACCATCAGTCAGCAAGTATTTCTGAAGCATTTACCCTTCTGTAGACACTAACAAGTCCACCCTTTTCAAAACGTCTTCCAGATTCCTCAGTGGCCAATGAGCTTTTTCCTCATGTAATATGGTGTATTTTTTAATGACAGGACAGAAAAAAAGACATTCCAACAACAAGCATTTATTAAGCACCTACTCTGTGCCAGGCACTGGTCAGTGCTGGGGACACTAAGAAAGGTAGAAGCAGTTCTAAGCATCATCGAGCTTATGGTCCAAAGGCAGACCCAGCGTGTAAATAATTAAGTGAATACAAGAAACTTACAAAGTGAAGGGAAAGGTGCCAGCTGCTGGGGGCAGATGGAGAGATGGGACCTGAGTCTTTAAGAAAGCCAAGGAAGCTAAGAGGCAGAGGTGAGGGAGTAGAGCATTCCAACCATCAGGGAGCAGTCTGGGCAAAGGTTCAGAGGTAAGAGATGGGGCATTGTGCAGAAGGAATACTTACCTACTATGGCACCCTCTTAGCTTCACAAACCTAAAACTTTGCAAATCTCCTTCAGGTCCCCAACTGAAAATATAAGTGATCTACCCCAGACAGGAGCCATCCATATCCTCCATGTGCTGAGAAAAGCCCAAAAAATGCCCTAAAGGGGTTGGGAGGAAATTATTTTGAATTCCTGCAGAATTTAGGAGCTGCATTTCCCAGAGAAGCTTTCATGATTTGGGGGAGGGGATCCCACTCCCTTCATTCTCTTCGGTAACATTTTCTGTCCCTCCCTTTCCATTGGCTTCCTCCTCTCTGCCTTCAAACATGCGAAGGTTTCTTCTTACCCCTGTCTTATCCCCACTGACATTCTTCGACCCCTTTTTTCAACACCAAAGTCTTCAGACATGTTTCCTCTACTTGCTGCCAGCTAGGTCTCTTACTGGCTCTTCCAAGTCAGGTTTGGGGCTCCATCACACCCTCCAAGGTCTTCCAGGAGCTCTTAAGCTACAGGACTCTGGAAACTGAAGACATTCCACGTGTACTTCTGGTTGAAAAAGCAATTTCTATTAATATGAGTCAAAATTCCATCATCATAATAGGGAACATTTACATAACACTTACTATGTGTGCTTTACAATTATTCTCTCATTTAGTCCTCACAGCCACCTTGGGAGTAGGTGCTATAATTATCTCCTTTTTACAGATGAGGAAACTGAGGTAAACAGAGGTTAAAGTGACTTGCTCAGGATCATACAGCCAGTAAGTGTCTGAGGCTAGATTTGAACTCAGTTCTTCCTGACTCTAGCCCCAGCATCTGTCCATTGTATCACCTAGCTTCCTCCTTTGGAGAAAAAGAGCAAAAGTAGCAACTATTATTATCGTGCCTACTGGTTTTTGTTTCCAAAGGTCATGTGGGAATTACGCCCATTCAGTTCAACAACAAGTATTTATTGAGCACCTATAATGTGTGCTTACTATGAGCACCTACTACGTGCCAAGCACTGTGCTAGGTAGAGTTACAAGACGAAAATGAAATAGTCCCTGCCCTCAAGGAGCTTACATGTGTACAAGGAAAATACAAAGACATTGAGGGGAGAGCTCCCAAGCAGAAGGTCAGAAAGCCCTCTTATCGGGGATGGCCATGACCAGAGCTGAATGAAGGAAAGCTCAGGTGAGGGGGAAGGAGGGCAAGTATACCAGGAAGAGGGCACAGCCAATGCAAAGATGTGGACGTGGAAGATTTATATTTGTTTGGGCAGAGATCAAAGGAAGGTACAGAATAGGTGCGTAGCTTTCAAAGTGAGCCTTGTGTTTTTACAATCTTTTGGAATTTAAAACAAATACCCTTTTTTTTATCATGGGTGCACTTCCATCCTTCTCTAACCCAAAGGAAGTAATAATGAGGAGAAGGAGGAGGAGGAAGAGGAGAAGGAGACAGCATAGCCAGCGGAGAGAAGGCTGACCTTTTAGTGGGGAACACCTGGATTCAATCTAGCCAACTGTTTGTGTGACTGTGGGCAAGTCACTAAAACTCTCCATGTCCACCCAGCTCTTAAAATGAAGTTCTAGAGCCGTTCATGGAGAAAGTCCCCACACTAGTTCACCACATCATTGAAATCACAGGTCCATTCCCAAATGATAATAATAATAGCTGACATTTAGGGGTGGCTAGGTAGCTCAGTGAATAGAGCACCAGCCCGGGAATCAAGAGGACCTGAGTTCAAATGTGACCTCAGACACTTAACACTTACTAGCTATGTGACCTTGGGCAAGTCACTTAACCCCAATTGCCCAGGTTTCCCCTCTCCAAAAAGCAAAAATAAAAAAAAATTAATAATAATAGCTATTTGTACAGCACTTTAAGCTTTGCAAAATATTTTACATAAATTATCTCATATGAGTATCATTTGTGATAAGAAAAGTGAAAAAATAAATGTAAAAGCTTTTTTTTTACTGTTTTGTAGCCTGAGTGAAACCTACCAAAATAATCCTGAAAATACATCCTTCCTGCAGCCCCAACCCAGGACTTAACATGCAAGAAATCACAAGGCCTCAGCTGAGTTTAAACAGCCCCATTCTCTCCTAACTAAATCAGGATTTGCACAGCGCACACAGACCTTTTTTAGAAAAGTTAAAAAGCATTTTTTTAATCTTGGAATGTGGTCTGATGTGGATTAAGTTAAATGTTCAAGTGCCTAAACAGCCCCTCAGTCCTCTAGCCTAAGTCTCAGCCACCCTAGCTCACCCATCAATTTCATTCAAGAAATGACTGGTTTCTTCTGGCCCCAAAGCAGAAATGTTCCCAGTGAAGCTACCCTTTCAAAAAATGCTCTTAAGGTGAAAAAATCCAAAGTTTGTACTTTTTGGAGGTAGAGAGGGATTTAAATCTTGCTGTCCAAACTAGTGAGTCCAGAAACCCTTGTTTTAGTATATTTCTGTTTTTCATACCCCTGGACTATGTGTCAGCTCTCCCCCAATATATCATCCTCAATATCCCACCAAATGAACATCAAAGGAGAGGGAAATGTCATATGAAAGCAAAGGGCGCAGGTGAACTGGAAGATTGCATCCCACCTTCTTAACTATGATCTTTCAAAAATTAAAAAACCTATATGATGGTCATGGATAAGAGCAGATTGCTCATCTAAAGAAAATAGTGGTGTGATTTTTGTGGGGAAAACTCATCAGCATAATTCTAATGAGTTACGGTTTTTGTTGTGAGAAATGAGAAATCCTGTGGTCTCACCCTAAAGAACATTAAAAAAAAAAAAAAGTCGTCCTGGCAGGAAATTGAAAAAGTAATATATGGCAGAGGGAGTGGAACAACTTTTCTCCTGATGGAGGAGCTTGATAAATATTGTTTGCAAGTATCAAAGTACATTTAATTTTACCAAGACAATGGATAGCCTCTTCATAAAATGCATTCTGATCATCTCAGACTTGAGAAACTGATGGTAATAAACAGGTGATTTGTTAATTCTTTCCTCCCCCCCTTCCCTACTGCCTGGCTTTGAGGTTTGGAGGGAGGGGGTTTCATGCTTTTTAATTTTTTCTTTTTGCTTTTGCCCTCATTTGAATTTGGATTTAAGGCTTGAATGCTCACTGGCTGTAAAGCTTTCTTGGAGAGCTGCTGTCCATTTTCATGACAAAGTCGCCATCAGTATTAAGACTTTGGAGACCGAGGACTCTGCTGCTTGGTTTCGCTTTCTCTTGGGGAGGATTATGAAATGCACGATTCATAAGGGGTCCAGAGGCTTCATTGAGACAAGCCCCCTAAAGCTTCCGGGGATGGTGGCAGTGTCGTGCCAAAGGTGCTCTCCCAAGCAATAAATAACTTTAATCTGATTTACTCCCTTAATCTGGCATCAACAGGCAGCTGCAGACATACTCCCCAAATTCTAGGTATTTTTAGCTGGCATTAAAATGGAAAGTCTCAGACCAAGCCAAGTGAAAGCTTACAAAGTTTCAGGAGTCTTTCTATAAAGATGATGGCTTCACTCCAGTTGTGGCTCTTTTAAAGGGTAAAAATCCAATGTGAGTGTTAGCCATTCCACAGTGTTGGCAGCTATGAACAAGGCAAAAAGTGCTCACAGTCCAGTTCAGAGTCAAAATAAATAGGGGACTAAGCAGCAAAGGTGGGGCAGGGGCCTACGAGTTGAAGATTTACTTGTACTCTGCTCAGTCTTTCTGTATATTCAAATTGGACCTTGTCTCCTGGTAGCCAGACACATCTTCCTGTTGCACAAAAATAATGGAAAAACACTCAAAAAATATCTTGTCCAGAAAGAGATTGATAATTAGAGAGAGTGATAGATAGAAATTATCTTATTTCATAATTATCAAAAAGATAAAATATTTTGAAATCTTAAAATCCATATAAATTATCATTGGGGAAAAACTAAAGAGTAATAGATTTTTATCCAGCTCTGACTCTGACTCTAAAACTTGCTTCTTTACTTTTGCTTCATGTTCCAGTCCACCTTCCATAAAGCTGTCACAATAAATTTCCTTTTCTTATCCTTTAATAGTCGGGGAATGGCTCTTATTCAATGCAATGAGGTTAGAACTATAGCTAGGGTAAGGCAACTGGAGTTTTGCCCAAAGTATCAAATTCAGAGCATACTGAAAGTACAGTCCTTGAGCAGCAGATAAAAAGAACTTAGCACCCAGTTAGTAAGGAAAATTAGTTAAAAGAAGCTCTGTGACCCTATTCTCCTATCTCCCAGGCCTCCTTTTCCCCATTTATAAAATGAGGGAATTGTAAGAGAAAGGTTCTGAGATCCCTTCCTGCTCTGGATCTATGAATCTATGAGATCTTAATTCCAATAAAGGAATTAAAGAATAGGTAATAACATCCACAGCAATAACAATAACATTTATATATCATTTTAAGGCCTGCAAAGTACTTTCTAAAATGCTACCTCATTTGATCCTCTCACCAATCCTTTGATAGCTATTATTTCCCCCATTTTATAGATGAAGAAACTAAGGCAAACAGAAGTTAAGGGACTTGCCCAGGGTCCCACAGCTAGTAAGTGTCTGATGCAGGATTTGAACTCAGATCTTCCTAACCCCAAGACAAGTACTCTATGCATTTTACAACCTGGTTATGTATGTATCTATGTATGTATCTTGCATAGCATTTAGGGAAATGATTCACTGTCCATTTTCCATGTAGGTCTATCTCCTGTTTGCACTGCTTAAAATTGATGTATAAGGTCTGAACACTCATAAGTTTTAAATGCAATATACACTACAGCTTAAATGCATAATTCAAATGCAATAGAGACTATAGTTTTGTGCTCTGTTAGAGAATGGCTGTCCATTTTCCTGATTGACCCAGCTGCAGCCAAACAGTGTATATAACTAAACAGTTTTTATAGTGTCTTGGGAATTCATTTTTTTCTTGATTTTTATATTATTGCTGCCATTTTGTTTCTCTGAGGCTTTCTGCTTCCTTGTGGGTTAATTGCACCTCTTAGGAGAAGATTAATTGGTTGCCTTAATGACTCCAAAGTTCAGATTCTCCAGTGTTCCAGGTGTTCTCTAGAAACTCTTGAGTGTTTAATGTGCATGGGTACAATATTCTGTTGGTGCAAGTCATGAAATTCCACAGTCTCCACAAAACTAAAGCAACAGGTCACCGATAGGACCATGGAGAGGTGCATGGGGGGAAGGAGAACAGTCTGAAGATATTGCTGATGAACCAGAACAAACTATATTATCAGAGAAAAGGAGACAGGCTGGCCATGTACTAAGTGTGGAATGACCAGTGGTCAGCCCACATTCTTAACCAAATCAAAAGCTTGAGAAGGATGCTGGCCCACAAATGAGTCCCCTGCACAAGATTTAGGAGAGGATAATGTGGAGCACTATGCTGAATGCTGGGCTAACAATGATATAAGACAACACACTACCTCCCTACAAGGAGGTTACAACCCAATGGGAAACGAGGAGAAAGAGGAGCATCAGACTTGGGTAAACTATAATCAGGACCAAGGAGAGATCCAAAGTACTGTTAGTGTAAGGAGTTTGAAGGTGGCAACTTTCAGCAGGGAGGATTAGGCAAGCTTATGCTCAAGGCAGCCCTTGATCTGCACCTTAAAGGCAGGACAAGGTTGTACCTAGTAGAGAGAAGGAAATAGTAGGTTCTACCTGTGGCTAGATTCCACAGGTGCATGGAAACCAGAGAAGTCAGGATAAGATTGGAACAAGAAATTATGTGAAGAGAAATAGATTGAAAAGGTCAGCTGGAGCTGGGTTATAGAGGGCACTCAATGTCAGGCAAGTTTTTTCAGCCTTCTGGAGCAGGAAGGAGAGACAAAGGCGAGAGATGTTGTAGCAGTCACATCAACAGCAACTAATTGGGTAGAGAAAATAACGAAAGGCGATAAAAGTGGCAACCATGGGTCTGAGATTTCAAAACACATTTAAAATGAGCAGAAACAGAGAAGTTTAGATGTGGGAAAGTGCGGGGGGAGGGGGGGGAGGGATAAAATGATGAGCCCACTTTTGCCATATTGTGTCCAGCAGGATTTTGAAAATGTTCAAGTACAGCTTGGAGAGCAGTTAGGACTATATAAATAGATCTAGTGCCATCTGCATAGAAGTGATTGTTAAAGTCATGTGAGTGGATGAGTTCAACAGGAGAGAATGTGTAGAAAGAGAAGAAGGCCCAGGATAAAGCATTTGGGAAGCTGTAATAACCAAGCCCTAGCAGATGTAAGTATCTAATTGCACTGTTCTGAGTTCTCAGTGGACTTTTCAGAGCCAAAAAGAGTGCTCAGTGGGGAGAAGACAATGGTCTCTGTGTCTGGATACAAAAATTATTGTTGACAACTGGGAAGTGCTTATGAGTGGGAGGAAGAATGACAGGATTTATATCAATAGAACCAAACATCTTATTTTAAAGTTAAGGAAATTGAATCCTAGAGGAATTAAATTATTGATGTAGGGGACTGACTGAGTTCCCTAATCAACTTGGTGAGTTTGTAGGTATTGAGCCTTTAGTTGGGACTTTGATTGTGTCTCATCAATTGAGAATAAGTTGATTGGCTTGGGTTGTTATGGATCAACAATTCTGGATAATAGCTTGGTTCAAGGACCATTGTGGGTCTAAACTACTCCTTTGTGCTGGCCTATAAAATGGGAAACTTTTGCAAAGTCAGCCTTTTTTACCTTCTTTCCCTTTTTGGAAGTTAGATCAGAGGTCCATGGAATGAAGCATTTACCTTGATCGGGGTGAGGGGGGGGAGGGGAAAGTGGGAGGGATGGTGTTGGGGAGGAGGAATCAGGATAAAGGTGCCCCACCTCCAGAGCCAATAATGGCAAGTTTGACACTCATGGAAGCTGCACTCGCTCTCACCCACATGATCCAACTCCCTTTCCTAGACTCCAAGTTCTGCAAACTAGATTTCAAAAGAGAGAGAAAGGTGAATCACTAGACAGTATCTATTTTAGAAATGTCTTCATAGCAACCCCAAGTTTATTCATTCCCAGACACAGCCTCCTAGAGAGAACAGAAATTCTTGAGGAGAGAGAGCCTCTTAGAGAAAAGAAAAGCACTCACTAACATGGCCCCAGGAGATAGAAGAGTAAAAAGGACTGACCAACGTTAAGGAGTGGGAGAGAGAGCAAATAGCGTGTGCTTGAGTCCTCTGTTTTTACCACAAGCTCTTTGGACAGTATAGTCCTAGGGGTAAGGGGGATGATTCTCAAAAAAACCACAAGTTTATTTTCCTTCTGGGCTGAGTGCAAGCCTTCAGGATTTTGCAGTAAGGTTTTCTGCTTGTGTTGTTCTCTTGGATAAAATTGAAACTCACCAGAATGTCAATGGGTTGACTGTTAGGAGTCTTCAAGTTTGCTTCCCTGATGGAGATATTTCAAATCCCAGGCTGGTTCTATAAATCTAGGGAGTCTGGAGAAGGTGGTTCTCACCAGAGAGGGGGGGAAAGTATAAAATTATATTAATTGTTTATGAGCTACTTAGTTAGCCCTGAACTTTATGAAAATCACTTCAATGGCTAAATGGAAGATGGATTGGAGTGAGGAGAGACTTGAGGCAAGCAGACCTCCCTCCCCAGCAGCTATTGAAATAGTCCAAATGTGAGGTCATAAGGGCCTGCACTAGGTTGGGGGCAGTGTCAGAGGAGAGAAGAGGGCATATGCAAGAGATGCTGAAGAGGTGAAATTAACAACTTGGCACCATATTAGATACTGAGGAGTCAAGAATAATTCCTAGGTTGGGAACCTAAGGAATTGGAAGGATGGTATTCATCATACTTCGTTATTTGAGGTTATGAGTACCTACTGTGTGAAAAGAACATATAAGATAGCCATTAACTTGATATTTTCAACTCGTTTCACAATCATGTCAGATAACAAAAGACTAAACCCAAGTAAGTAAAACTAAGTCCCTTGCACAAGGAATTTGTCATATAAGACCACTGAAGGCAATTGATATGGCTACCTGCTTAACTTTAATCTCAGGATAAATCTCATGCAGATTTAATATCTTGCCCCAGTGCTTTGGGAGGCTGCCTTTGAAAATATCTTTTTCTCTCTTTTTAGCATAGACATTTTTAAAATCCTTGACTGGTAACCCAATAAGACAGGACATGGCATCCCCCACATTGTAAAAATAGATTACAATACATCTTTTTTTTCACTTATGTTTGCTCACATATAATGTGGCTGGTTTGGGTTTAGTTTATTCCAGAGACATGATAGTCGTCTCCTTTAGGGATTTATTGACAACTGCTCAGAAGAGGGTTGTCCTTTCTGGCTTCTCTTTATCAATGAACTGGGAACCAATTTGGGTCAAGTGCAGATGATCACTGTGGTCGCTGGATTGACTGTTATGTGGAAAGCTTGTCCGTTTCCTTGAGCTGTGAAATTATTCCTGAGGATGGTTTCTGCAAATGTACTGAATAACAGGGGTGGCCTATAGAAGTCTTATATAAGCTAATGGATCTCATACAGCCCCTTTAATATTACTATTATTTAACCTGCCTCATGCCAGTAAGATGTACTCAGACAGAGCTTTCTCCACTCACCCATCCCTCTACCATACCTTCTCCTTTCCAATTTAACGATAAAGGAGGGATCATTAGTCATGACTTTTTCCAGTCCTTTGCAAAACTATTATCGTTCATGAGTCAAAAAATCAGAGGGTCATGGATTTTTTAGCTCTAGCTCAAATAGCTATGAAACTATGACCCTAATGTGTCTTGGATGTAGGGTAACAAATACATCTAATGAAAGAAGGAAGTGGGAAGTGGGAAGGGGAAAGTGGGTTGACATCAAGCAAAGAATCTATTTTTATTGTATTCAAAATATCACTGGTTAATCAAGGAACGTATAATCATTTTAACATCGTTTTGCATCATTGCCATCAATGGCATAATTATATTTGGAGCTCAATCCAAGATGTATGACTTCAGGCAAGTCATTTGACCTCCTTGGGCTTCAGTTTCCTCCTCCTTAAGGTGAGAAGGTTGAACTGGATACCCTTTGAGGTCCCTCCCAGCTCTAAATATGAGATGCTATGAAACCATTCTTGGCTCCACCGACCTTTTCACTGATTGTCCTGTAATTTCTCTAACAATTACAAGGTCTCTGTCCTTGGCAGATATTTATTCAGTTCCCCTCCTCTGATTTTGGTGTTTTCAGTGGGTTTAGAGAAACTTCTTAACAGTCAATAAGGAAACAGCTATTTTTAAGATTCTCAACTCCATACAAGCCATTTATTTGTTGACACAGAAGTTGGTACAGTCTACCACTCAACCTGCCAACAGGAAGTCAACAACCCATGAGGGCAGTTTGATGCAGGCATTAACACCTCCTAGCTCCTTGCCTTGTGTGGAGTTCTGTCCATGTGCATGATTACAGAATGTCAGAGATAGAAGGAACCTTAGAGTTTGCATTGTGTTACATTGGATTGGATTGGAATGGATTGGATGAGGAATGATGCAGGGGACAGATAATAAATAAGCTTGCTTGGCAAATCTGTCACACTCTATCCCTTCTTTACTTCCAACTCTGATGACAACTCAGCTCTTCCATCACCAGCCTATGATCCTGTTCACACTTTCCATCTAGTTCATCATAGTAAACATAGCAGAACACCAGCAGGTCCTAGAAAGCTCATCAAGGAAAATGGTTTGCTCATAAAATAATAGTATTCTCTTGCCCTCCCTGGCATCAGTATCATGCTTGAATCTGTCAAGAGTAATGAGTAGCATTTAACATTAACCCAAGGAACACAGTGAGCTCAGGCTGAACATATTATACCAAGAAGACAAAGCCGTCAGTGAATAAAGTGAGTGAAGTGACTGACTTTGGCAGGATCTGAGAGGAAGGAGAAGGGGTGATTGGCCTTTCCTTTTCACATGGTATTACTCATCACCAGCTCCTTGGGCAATCAAGTTCTATGAGCCCTTTGATCAAGAATGGAAGGACAGCTACTGGTGTTAACAAATGCCTCCAGATGAAAAGCGCTGAGGTTACACAAATATTTGGGAGAGAATTATGCCTGCTGATAGATTGAAAGACAGGAGAAAGGAGCTGATTTGCAGTGTTAGCTGGGATCTCATCCTGAAGAACCTTGCAAAAAATGAGTTGTCAATTTGACATCTGTAATCACATTCTCTGAAGCACAGCTTAACAGCCTATCAGAACCTGTTGCTGGATGGGGGTCATCACACAATATGTCTGTATGTCCTAAGCTACCAGGATGCCAGTGGAGAGCCTGCTAGGGACAGCTGTATATTGACAGTGAATACATTCAAAGAAACCCATTGGACTGATCTGTAGATTCCTTGGTGGTCCAGGACTCTCCATTTCCGTGGCTTCCTTGACTCTCCCTTTCATCATAGTGACTGATGATATTCCGATTTCCATGCGGAAGCCACTTAAATTTTGTTCTGATTGCAAATCTTATGGATGTGGAAGAGAGTGAAAGCTATACGATTGTGGGGTTTGGAGAGGGTGGATTATTGGTCTGGTCAAGACCTATGATTTCATCAATCAAAAGTACATTCAGCATGAACTTTGGATAAGTCAGTGGAATGAAGGATTAAGGAAAGTCAGTGAGAGAAAACAAACAGGCTGTTTATTGTTATATTATCTCATGATGTCATGCTATATTATCTTATGATGTCATGCTATATTATCTGATTATGTCACGCTATGTTATATGATTATGTCATGCTATATTATCTTATCTCTTGACTCAGAAGCCAGTGATATTTCCACTGTATTACACTTTCAATCTCTCTAAGCCTCAATTTCTCACTCTGTAAATTGAGAATGATAATAGTTCCTACCTCACAACATTGTTATGAAGATAAAATGAAATAATGTGTGTAAAGGGCTTTGCAAACCTTAAAGTCATAGAAATGTACACTATTGTTATAATCTTGAGATATACTTCTAGACCTCCCACCATGTTAGCTTCTCACTCATCCTTCCCTGTTCCTTGCAGATTATTGGAACCATTCCTCTTATGCCTAATCCAGTGCCATCCAGTCAAGCTGCAGGAGGAGCACAGGGCCTCCAGGTGCAGCCAATTACACCCCAGCTATTGACGAATGCCCAGGGTCAGATCATTGCCACAGTCATCGGGAATCAAATCCTGCCTGTGATCAACACCCAGGGAATCACACTCTCCCCAATAAAGCCAGGCCAACAGGTAAACAATCTATTAAACAAAGTGTGAATGATTCCTGCACCTTCTGAACATAAAGACATCTTGGAGTTTGTTGTGAGATGCCTGTCCTTTACTTTTATTTGGTTTCAGTCAATTAAAGGTATTTTTCAATTACAGAACAAATATCAGTCCCATTGCCTATCATTTGAAAAATCAAGCAGTCTCATTTTCCTCTCTTATTGAAGACAGGTGTGCATGCACATGTGTGTGTGTGTGTGTGTGTGTGTGTGTGTGTGTGTGTGTGTGTGTGTGTGTGTGTGTGTGTGTGAGAGAGAGAGAGAGAGAGAGAGAGAGAGAGAGAGAGGGAGAGAGAGAGAGAGAGAGAGAGAGAGAGAGAAAGAGAGAGAGAGAGAGGCAGAAACAGAGATAGAGAGAGGGGAGAGAAGAAAGGAAAGAGAGGGAGGGGAAGAGAAAGAAAGAAAGATAATGAGAGAAAGACACAGAGATTTTGTGGGAGAGAAAGATGAACTTTATAGGACAGCAACAGGGATAAGGTTTAGACCTAAAGGATTTAACATCCCAAGATAAGGAATGATAGCACCTTTTCTTCTCTGCCCTGGTGAGATCACATTTGGATTCTCATATTCAGTTCTGGGGGGCACCACAGTGTAGGAAGGATATGAATAAGCTGGATAATGTCCAAAGGAAGATAGAGCCAAGAGCCCTGAGTCTATGTCATATGAGGATCAGCAGAAAGAAATGGTGATGTTTAATTTGAAGAACAAAAGACTTCATGGGCCATGGAGAGGGGCATGAGAACTGTCTCCAAGTGTCCATAGGGCTACCACCTGGGAAAGGGATTCATTTTGCTCCAGGCCCTGGGGGACAAGAAGCAATGGATGGAGGGAGGTCACAAAGGACTGATGTCAAGAAAAGTTCCCTGACAATTAGAACATTCTAAAAGCCAAGTGGGTTTCCTTGGAATGGAATGGCTTCCAAACTTAGGTCTTCAAGAAGAAACCATGTAACATCTTACCAAGTATATTGTGAACACCTGCATAGCATAGTGGATAGCATGGTGGATGTGAAATCAGGAAGATCTGAGTTCAAATCCAGCCACAGATGCTAACCCTCCAAGTCTAACCCTCTGACTCTGTGTGATGTTGGGGAAGTTCCTTTACCTCTCTCACCCTCAGTTGCCCTCATCTGTAAAATGGAAAAATTAATAGTATTTACCCAAGAGAGTAACTGTAATGATCAAATGATACTATGTATTTAAATCTCTGTACTAACATTGGCTATTAGCTACTATTAGAAGGGATTCTTTTTCAGGTACATGTTGCTCTAGATGGCCACTGAGAGCCCCTCCAACTCTTGGTGGTTGAATCATCAAAGTGCTTTCCCAAAACACTTAATTTGGGGGATATTTTTCTTTTGATCCCTTCTACAAAAGGGGTAGGAGGAAATCAAGGCCAGCTGCTCATCTGTCATCTCCAAAGGGAGGGCGACAAAGTGAAGACTGGGAGAGAAAAGCTCATCCTGATTCAAGACTGGCTAGTCCCTTCCTCCTAGACAACTACCTCTTAAAACAAAGAACAAAACATTTGTAAAAATCAACAAAACTAACCATTATGTCAACCAAGTCCAGCATTAATGAAGTGTTCTCCATATGTAATGGCCAGTCTCTGTAAAGAAGACAAGAAGGGCATTCTCATCGCTCTTCTTTGGGGACTAGCTTCTTCACTATCCTTTCACTGTGTTGAATTTCAATTCCATTGTTATTTTTTCCATCATTGTACCCATTGTGTATATTGTTTTCTCAAGTCTGCTTCATATCAATTCATGTTTTCCATTTTTCTCTGTTGTCTTATTTTTCATTTCTTGCAACATTATGTTCATGAATCACAATGTGTTTAGCCATTCCTTAATCACTGGGCATCTACTTTTTTTCCATATCCTTATCACTCAAAAAGTACTGCTAAAATATGTTGGTTTACATGCAGCCTTTCTTTTTATCATTGACCTACTTGAAGCACATGCCTAGCAAGGGGACCTCGGGGTCAAAGGGCATAAGTAGTTTGTTTTATTTTCTTCTTCTTAGCACATTTCCAAATTGCTTTCCAGAATAGTTGGATCAAATCACATTTCCACCAACAGGGTCTTTTCACATCTCTTGTATTCATTACCACTTCTTTTATTATCTTTGCCAATTTCTTAGATGTGAAGTTAAACCCAAGCTATTATCGATATTCATTCTCATTATTAGTGATTTGAAACAATCTTTCATGTTCTTGCTAAGAGTTTTAAGTTCTTTTTGACAACTGTTTGCTAATGGTTTTTGACCAAGTATCCAACAGGAAACTTATTCATAGAGTCAAGGAGCCCATCCTTGAACCTGAGCTCAGTATAGTGAACAAAGCACCAGACTTGGATTCAGGAAGATCTGTGTTCAAATCTTGGCTCAAATCTTGACCTTTGGTGAGTTATTCATCCTCTCTCAGTTTCAGGTTCTTTAGCCATAAAATGAAAATAATAATATCACCTACCTTATAGGGTGACTGTGGGCATCAGATGAGATTCTGCACAAACATATACATACATACATATGTACATATGTAAAGTACTTCGCAAACCCTGAAGAGTTATAGAAGTTATATACATGTTAGCTATTCTTCTATTATTATCATCATTATTATCATTATTTCTATTATTTGGCTGTTGCTTGAGCCCCGCCTCCCCCCATCGTGCCCTTGGTTCTTCCCAAATTCCGTGGTTCCCAAGTTCTGTTATTGACAGATCCTGACTGCCATAACAATATTGTTAAATGTGTTTTTTTGTTTTATCCCCAGTTTTTAGCATGTTTCCTGAGGGCATATAGTAGGTGCTTAATTAGTGTTTATTAATTGTTTCTATTAGGTAACAGTGGGACTGGAGGTTATAGCAGAATATCAAAAAGATTCATGTGAATTCATTTGTGTGATTACTTCCCCCACCAGTGCATATTGTCACCCTTCCATACCTCAGTAGAAGGTCTTCATGTACTGTTGCAACATAAGAGATTATTCTCTAGTAGCCAAGCTTCAAGTAAGAGGCTTTCCCACTTAGCCATATTGTTCCACCCAATGCCAGGTACATGGATTCTGTCACCATAACTATGCTCAAAGTCCTTCCAACCTGCTAAGGCCAATCAGATGTTTTACTACAATGACCGAATCCTCAGAGAATTAGATAAACAGAATTGGCAGAAGAACATCTTCTAATTCACCTCTTACCTGTCAGAATCTTTGCTATTGTATCCCCATCAAGTGGCCATAAAGCTTTTCCCCAAGGAATGAAGAGGATGCCACTCTCTCCTGAGTCAACCTATCTCATTTTTAATAGTTCTAATTACTGAATTTTGTCTCATCCCAAGCCTCAATCTGCCTATCTCTCCCTTCCATCCATTACTGTTAGTTCTACCCTCTAAGACCAAACAGAAAAAATGCATTCCTCCTTCTATATGATAGCTCTTCAGATACTGAGGACAGACATGAGTCTTCCATTCTGCAGACTAAACATCCTCAGCCCAGTTCTTTTAAGCAATATTCTTATAGCACAATCTGTACTCACTCTCTATCTTGGGCGCTCCCCGCCTCAGATTCTCTCCAACTTGTCCATGTCCTTTCCAAAATGTAAAGCCAAAAACTAAATACAAAACAACAGAGATGGTCTGACAGGGGAAGAGTACAAACAGACTTTCATTTATTCTTGACTGTGCTTATTTAATGAAGACTAAGCATGGTTGTTTTTGACTGATATGAATCATTTCTTGACTCATAGTATATGTGTAGCCCACAAAACCCTCACAATCTTTCTCAAATGAACTGGTGTCCAGTCATGGCTCCTCCAAGTTTTTGAGCTTTTACATTAATTTTTATTAAATTTCATCTTGTCATATTTGGTTATCATATTAGTGCCTCAAGATATTTTGGAATCCACATAGCCAATCCAATATCCACCATGTTAGCTAGCCTTCCCAGCTTTGTATCAACTGTAAATTGGAGAGGCATGCCACCCATGCCTCTATGGAAATCATCTGGGGCAATGTCCAGTAGCAGAGGACCAAAATCAAATCTCTGACACACTTTGTTAGACTCATCTTTCCTAGTTAACCTTGAGCCATTTAGGACAATTTTTCAGTTCAGACATTCAATCAGTTCCAAATCTACTGAACTCTAGTCTAAGCTCACATTTATCTCTCCATCTCATTCACAATGATGGAGTGAAAGACTGTCATATGCTACACTGAGATCTAAGTTGCCTGCATCTATGGCATTCTTCTGAACTACCAGTCTAGTTGCCAGGTTGGAAAGAAAATGAGATTAGGCAAGCCTGAGCTGTTCTTGATGAAGTTATGCTGGTTCTTCATGACCATTGCCTCCTTTTCTAGATGTCCATGCAAAATCTCTTTAATAACAAGTTCTAGAAGTTTCCCTAGAATCAAAGTCAGTTCTTGGTACTATAGCTCAAGACTCTACTCTCTTCTCTTTTAAAAAAAATCAGGACATTGACATCTTTCCAATCCTGAAGTGATCTGTTCTCCATAATCTTTCAAAGACCAATAAAAGTGACTCATTAATCCTACAAAAGTTTAGTACTCTCTTTTGTGGTTCATAAGGGATGGTGACGTAGACTTATTGAGGACAGCTAGCTCACCTCATTATTTCTCTGATACTTACTGTGTTTTGACTCACTAGTAGGCATTTTGGTACATCTGTCCCAGTCCAAAGATGAAGGAAAACAGAAGCAAGGTGAGAGTTGGCCTGCCTTTTCTATTTACCATTACCATCATCCTACTCTTTCTAAGTAGTAAGTCTAGCCATTTCTCATTACATTTTATCTTTTTTCCCAATACTTTAAAACATTTTTATTTTAAATAAATGTTTTGTTCACATTAGCGTCACCATGCTCAGGTCATGGTAAGCTTTTGTGCTCAATCTCAATTACCTGCTCTTGGTGATTTTTTGAAATCTGCTTTGATGAATGTGCTTTCTTTTAATTAGTCATGAGTTCATTGATCTAGAATTGAAAGGGACCTTAGAAATTATTGATGCCAATCTTTCATTTTATAGTGGAGAAAACTAGACCCAGAGAGGATAAGTTACTTGCCTAAGGTCACACAGATAGTAAATAATACAGCTAGGATTCCAACCTCCAACTTTTGACTCAAAATCCAAGGCTTTTCCCACTATGCTATGTACCCTTCATCTTCCTCATTTGAATTATTTATTTTTGTCTTCAAAATTTCATTCTTGACCATCTTTCATTCATTCATGGACTAAGTCCCTTTATAAAATTTTAGGCTCCCTTTATAAAATTTTATTAAAAATTTAGGGATTTTATTAAAAATTTAGGTATTCTACCAAAATGTCCTCAGAACTTTCTGAAATCTGTTCTCTCCATAGATAAGGGGCATATAAGGTGGTCCATGAGGAGAATCAGAGTGGCTGGGTCCTTTACAATTGACCCCAACTAATGAAGGACCTGAGGTCACTATTCTGGGCCACAGTAAAATGAGTGGAAGATGACTTGAATGGAAAAAAATCATAAATAAATATCCTGAGAGGGCATACATGCACATAGCCATAGCCATGCCCCTAATTCTGTAAATGTGTGTTTTCCTCTCTCTGTGAACTAAGGAAGTTTCTGTTCCCATATTTTGTGAAATATTTTATTGTTGGAACCAGCCTGCTTTGAAATCAGACATTTGTCATAAATCTTGGGGAGAAATAAATTGTCCAACTTTTCTACCGTACAGCAGAAATCCTTATTTCTTTCATGTCTGTGCCATATTTCTTCATGTAAAGGGTTATATTTAAAGAAAAAGTTTGAAGACTGATATCCCCCAGCCTACCAATGATTTTGAGCTCTGTGCCTCCTCCTGCCTCAGGACTTTATGGCCCATGATCTCCTCTGAGTCATAGCCTTTACATCTGGGCTTCAGACTTGCTCATCTCCTACCGATTTACCCGACTTGTTAACTTTACTACCTGTTTCAAGGCGTTTCAAATAGATCTGCGCTAGACTTTAAAAAGTTAACACCAGGAAATAAAGGAGCTCATTTATTTCCACTGCTTTCCATGGAAAAGGCACATGGGGTGGCAGAATGAGTCCTCTACCAGGAGTCAGAAGGCTTGGATGTGAGTTCCATCTCTGATACTTTAAGAGCTATGGGATGCTGGCCAGGTCACTCAACCTCTGTTGCTTTATCTATAAAATGGAGATGATGTCCAGAGTACCACCTATGGCACTAGGTTACTGTGAGGAAAACCCTCAGGGAATCTTAAAGTGCAACAACATCCATATGTGTGCTTCCATATTGTTGTTGCATCCCCAAACCTAGTACCATACATGGCTTGGCATACATGCTTAGTGAATATTTGATCAATTCATTGATTGATTAAACTTCCTTTAATTCCGCATTCATCTGTGCATATAGATATTTACACACAAGTTGTCTGTCCCATTTCAATAAAAGTTCCTTAAGCGCAGGAACTAGTTCTACTTTTTCTTTGTAACTTTAAGGGCACTTGGCACAGGGCTTCCTTAAGAACTTAGCTCACAGATGGCATTAGAACACATGCTAAGCTCATCAAACAAATGCAAAAGACAGCATTGGAAAAGGCCCCCAAGTCTGGTGACAAACTGTGTCTACTATCCAACAACAAGCCTACTTGTGTTCACAGAGGCTCTTTATTAGAAGATTGGCTACAGAAGGATGGATTTTTCAACCACAGCATTTCATTTTCAACCACAGCAATTCTTTTAAAAAAATTAACTTCTATGGTGTTTATAAGCTGCATCTTAGAGCAGAATGCCTACACTGATAAAAATCACCATTTTCATAATATGTGCTAGACATTGTTCCAGGCACTGACTATACAAGGACAAAAATGAGAATAGTCATTATCCTCAAGGAGCTTAGATTCTGTTGGAGGGAAACCACACACATAGAGTATCGTGCCTCCCTCTGGGATACTCCCCTAAGTGGTACTTGAACCCACTATTTGGGTTCCCAACTGACAGATGCTTCTCCATCGTACCCTGTAGATCTGCATTCCTAAAGTCATAGCTCATGAGCCCCTACTGGTTGGCTTTCACTTAATAGTCAGCCAGCAAGCACAATTCACTCCCAATTAGCAAATGCATTTACTTAAATGATACAATAAGACTAGTAGATACAAAACATTGCCCCCATAAACCTGAGCTCTGCCCTCCCCCAAGCCAGGAGAGGAATGAGCACAGACTTAGTGTACATTGGTGATGAGGCACACAGGAAGTGAAGGCAACTTTCTCCTCAGTACATCAGGGTCCTAATGTTCATTGTCTCCATATAGCGAACTCTCTGCAACTATTGTCTAGGTACTCTCTCTGATGAATGGGTTGTTCATCTGGGCTCCTTGGGTCTGTTCCTCTTTGCAGCTCAACTCTTGGTTGCAAGGGCTAGTTCTCCCTTCAGCTCTCATCTTTGCTTCCAGGGTCATGCTCAGTTGAACTGCTCCCTCCCTCAAATGGCTGTATTTCTGTGTCTGTGTTGGTCTGTGGAGCATGTGTACATGTCTACTCAATTGATGGCTCTTTCCTGAACTCTCCTAAACTGGCAAAATCAGGGACTGCTGCATCAAGTTCTCCTACTAAACTAGTAGCTCTGTTGTCTAATTGAGGAAGAGGGGCAGAAAGACCCCCTCCAATGACTGCCTTCTGGTAGGCACAGGGGTTCCATTCTACAAAGCTGCTCTAAATCTGGACTCTCTCAGTCTCTCACTATGTTGACCAATCTAGAGTTGACAGATTTAACTGTTTTAAATGTTCCAGAGATGGAGCCAGCCAATTTGAAACACCCTTTTAAATTCAATCAAAGAACGTATTCATATTTCACAAAAAGATGACCAGTCATAGCATCCTTTTACAGCACTTGTCAAGCTTGTGGTATATACCAAGCATTTCTCATTACTTCTGCCACTTGCCTTTTCTTTTTAATGACATATGCTGGGGAGTGGGAGGAATTAATTAATCAATGACCAACCCCTCTGCTTTTGTCTATCTACCCCTGAAACCAGAAAAGCAAGGGTATTTTTATTTTTATTTTTATTTTAAATTTTATTATAGTTTGCATCATTCATTTCCACAAGATTTTGAGTTACATATTTTTTCCCCATTTTTCCCCCACCCACCACCCCAAAACAGCCATCCCAGTGTCCCCCCTCCCCCAGTCTATT
>CM053590.1:6801090-6818362 GCA_028646515.1 Pseudochirops corinnae | reverse complement strand
GCCCACCCAGTTTGGCAGCAATGTTGAGTGTGAGGAGAAGGGTAGGGAGAAAACTCTAAAAAAGGAGATCATATTCCCAGAGGATATCGGGAGGCAAAGCAGAAGAAAGGGGAAAAGCAAGATGACTAGTCCACAGATAATGTAGCATGAACTAGAGATCAAATGAGATAAAATCCATGGAAAGTGCTGCTCAAACTTTGAAGTCCTGTAGAAATCTCAGCTGCTGTTGTTGTCGTTAAGCTGGGGAAAGGACCAATAATCCTCTGTAATTTTATCTGATATTGCCCCAAGGCAGCACTGAAATCTCAATCAGTAATATTACTGGAAAAAGAAAACTAACTCTCTTACATGGTATTTAATAGCAGGGTTATTTTTAACATAGAAAGCCATGAAATAAAGAAAAATGTAAAATGTTCTTTGCAGTCCCCTTTTGCCTCTTTGGTGATGATGGGAAAGTGGTGGGATGGGGCAGAGTGTTCAAAGTGTCACAGTTATAAGATTTCATATGAAGATTGAGTGAATGATGAGTGAATGAATGAATGCGAAGCCTTTATGAAAAGTACTTACTAGGCAGCTAGGTTGAGCAACAGATAGAACACTGGACATGGAGTCAGGAAGATCTTAATTCAAATCCAGCCTCAGACACTTGCTAGCTGTGTGACCCTGGGCAAGCCATGTAACCCCGGTTTGCCTCAATTTCCTCATCTGTAAAATCGGAATAGTAAGAGCACTTACTTCTGAGGGTGTTGTGAGAACAAGAGGAGGCAACATTTTTAAAGTGCTTTGTAAACATTGAAGTGCTATATAAGTGCCAGGTATTGTTATTATTACTGTGTGTTTTGTAAACTGTAAAGTGTTGTGTAAATGAGCCATTGGACAAAAAGAAGCAGGATCATTTTTATTATTTTATATATAATTTTATTTTTATTATTATTTTATGATCATTTATTATTTATTTGGTTTTAACTATTTATTATATATTTTATTAATTATTAATTACATAATATATTTTATATAATATAATTACTATTAATTAGCACTTTTCCAGGATCCAAGTATGGAGAAGGCAGGAGATGTGCTAAGTGTGGGGCAGGGGGGGGCCCGCCAAAAAAAGTGAGAATCTCCTCACCCTGAGGGAACTTATGCTCTAATAGGAAGAGGAAATACATATGAGTACATATGTATATGTGTATATATATTTGTATATATGTGTGTTATACATATATACACATACACATATGTATACATACATATATATATATATATATATATATATGAGAGTCAGTCAATCAGCAAACATTGAACAAACACTAGGGGCCAGCCACTGCCAAGTGGAAAGTGGTGGCCAGAGAGGGATGTTCTGCTTCAGGAAGCCGCCACACACAGGAATGGTGAGAGTAGCCCCAGTGGGGTTGATTGGTAGACCCTTTTGAGTAGCAATGGCAAGACTGAATTGACTTCCAGTTGTAAAGGTGGATGTGAAATCCTTGCCCAGTGACCAAAGAGTGTACAAAGTGCTGAGGGAGCTGAAGCAGAACAACGCTGATACCTCCATGACAAATGAAGGCAGAAAACAAAAGGCAGGAGCAGCTCAACAAAAAAAGAGCTCACAGACTCTCCTTAGGAAGACAAGGGAGGAGCAAGGGGAACTGGCTTCACTCTCCAAAGGCAGCAGGAAACATCATTTCATGGGGCAATTAGTCATCTTCTCTGGCTCCCAATGAGCATTAGTAAAGCAGATGCCTTGAAGATAATCGCAGTTTATGTGCCATCATCTGTTACAGAGGAGATGGAAAAAAGTGGAATTCTGTGAAGAAGCTGATGAGACCCTCCCCAACATTTACATTCATACTGGACAGCTTGGATGCAAACAATAACCACAAAAACAACAAAATAATAATAATAAATATCTGGTGCATACCGCTTTAAGGTTTATAAAGTGCTTAAACATTATCTGACTCAATCCTAAGAGACACATAGGAGAGGAGAGCAAAACAAAGTTGGAAATTAGAAGTCAGGATTAAGAAATAGAAGAATTGGAATTCTCTCAGACTACACAGAAGTCACAGACACATACATACACACACAAAAAAACTATGAACACTTCTTCAAGAGGAGAACTGGGAGGTGTTCAACATTATTACCAGGAAATGATATTGCCACAAATAATATTTTAATGATAATAGTTAGCACGTACAAGGCATTTTGCAGGAGTGTGCTAGAGCCAGCTTGTATTGGCCCTCAAGAACTGATGGTTCAATTTGCAATATGAGCATTTCCACCTTAGAAATCAGCAACTGCTATAAATGAAGGCTTGATTTTTCATTTTCTTGATGGTCTAGACTTAAAAAAGTGATGGAGAAATGGTTAAGAAAGCAGATTAAACTTGAAAATGAATCATGCATTTTTGGGGAGCTAATTATTAAACATTGACTCCCCCACTCCTGACTTTAAGGTTGGCAAAGTACTTTGCAAACATGATCTCATTTCATCCTCATGATAACCCTGGGGAGTAGGTGGTGTTATTATCTGAATTTCACAGATGAAGACACTGAAGCAGACAGATTAAATGATTTCCTCAGGGTCACATAGCTAGGAAGTATCTGAGACAAGATTTTAATGGAGATATTCCTGACTCTAGGTATGGCATGCCACCTCGATACCTGATTACCAATGAGGAGTCATTTCTTAATCAGCTATTTGTGGACGATCAAATCATTGGCTTGCTAAAAATAAAAATAAAAAATCAATACTCATTCAGAAGATATAATATTTTAAAATATGGAGTGCCCTAAAGCCAGATCTTCTTAAATATGTCAATGAATCAGTCAACAAGCATGTATTAAGCATCAACTATATACCAAGCAAGCTATCCACGCATAAAAGTACAAAATGGACAAGGGAATAGATTTCAAAATATTACCCTTTTCTATAGTCTGATTCCCTCAAGTTTTATCCAATGTAAAGAAGTCACCACAACAAGGATGTCAAAATAGCTTAGAAACTCCTTCATCCAGCAAATACTTGATCTCCTTGCCACGCGCAGAAATATGAAAGGTATGGGCAACATTAATTTAGAATATAAACTCATAAAAAACTTTTAGGAGAAGAATTAAGAAAGATTATGAGGAACTCATAAAATAATGAGAAACAGTAGAGAGGAAAGTGAGTGTAGACAGCTTGGTGAGAGACTCAATTAAGTCAGATGATCTAAAGAGTATTTGAGGACAAAATTGGAAAGCAGACAACAATCAAGTGTAAATGAATAAACAAGAGATGAATGAAATTTGTAAAGATTGATCTAACAATTTTTCCATCAATAACAGTGGAACTATATTTGGATTTTTACCTAACAATCTACATTTTGCTACATTGTGAAGCAGAAATGACACCAGAGAAAACAAAGAGATGAGGAAAAGTTGGACCAGCCCAAATGTACAAAGAGAAGATCCATGATGGAGGCTACATCCTTTTTATAGCTTTGAGGGATCAATTCTCAAAATATCTAAGAGAAAATATTGAATGATTGAAAACACTCATAAACACAATTACTATCCCAAAAGGGACATTGAGAGGATATCAATAACTACTCATTCATGCACCTTCTCTTTTCTCATCTCTACAAAATCTTGGCGAGAATAATTTGCACACGTGTTGAGGATAACCTTGATAAAATATAAGACAAGAATAGGAAGGGTTTTGCAAACAATTTTCTCTAGCAGACCAAATGTTTACAGTCATATAACTTATTAAAAGTTGAAGAGTATACATAGCCCCACTGGTCTTATTAGTTCACTGTAAAGTTAAATGTTACCTCCTCCAACAAGGTGTCTCCCATTCATGTGGTGAAATGACATAATGAGGAAAAGCAAGAACAAAAAGAGAAGCTGTGGTTTCATGTTCCTTTGATTGGTATTATCCAGCAAGACATAAAGCATTGCTCCCCAAGTGTATGTTCTGTCATGGCATTTGTCTGCTGTGCAGTCTGTAGGAAGGGGGGAGTCCCAGTGAAGGGGAGGCCCTCCAGATGCTCCTCTTTGTGGATGATACCATGAGGATTTCATTAAGCCTCATAACATTACAAAGGCTTCTAAAGGGGACCCAAAATCACTCAAGAGTTCAGGTTAACGACATACGCCAGAAAACCCAAATGGCTAAAGGATGTCTGTTATCCAGATGATAATATGCAGCTGAATGAACAATGCATAGGTCCAATCCTTCAGTGCCTATCCTTTGGACAGACACAGCAGATAGGAAGTACACTGTATCTGGAGCTGAAGAGGTAGAAGAAAGAGGGATGCATTGCATTTGGGAAATCATGCAGTGCTTTCACTGACCCCATGCCTCTCTCTCAAACAAAAGCCCATTTTTGTAATGCCTGTATTCTTCTGCTAATTATTTGTGGCTCCAGGTCATGTAATATCATTATCTCCAAAGAATTAAAACTGAAGATCATTGAAAGGACAATGGAGACATACATGGTGTGGATCAACAGGCTGAAATACATGAGCAATGATGAATCACGTTCATGAAGCATGATAAAAATAGCATGAAAGAGACACAAGATGAGAAAAGGAGTTGGGTTAGTCAAATAACAAGATCAAAAGGTGGGGACCTGAATGCTCCTGGGGCCACCAGGCAATGTTAAGATACCCAGAGGAAGGCTTCGACAATGCTCTGGCCCCCTATGGACAACCTAGAGGAGGACATGAGCAGAGGGATGAGAGCAGCACAGATTCTGAGACAGGGATGGGTTGCGTGATCTGCATCATTGGAGTGAAACCACAGACCTGCTGAAGGATTAAAGATTTTTTTTAAAGATATGAAGCATACTTTATACTTTTATGCACTTGCGGTAGCTCATCAGCCCTTCTCAGGTCTCAGTGATGATTGTTTATGGATACAGCCAATCACAACAGAGGATACTGATGTCATGCTGTGAGCATAAAAATGGATGTCCATCTTTTCCTTCAATGATCAGTAAACTACAAAAGTACAAAGCATCATATAGTATCATCCACATCCACGCAGTCTGAGGAGAGTGCTATTTAACTGTTTTGGGACGCTCTGTTTTGGGGGAGGAATAGTTTCAGTGTTTACTGGGGAGTGTCTATTGTGTCAAAACCAAATAATTTTAAAACAATTTTATTAGAACAGAATAAACTCTTGGCTGAGAAAAAGGTCACCCATTTTGGTTTTGTAAACTATGGTGCTTTTTTTTCTGCTTGGTGACTGTTTATTTTTTTATTTACTATTAGTTTACAACATTCAGTTCCAAAATGCCATATTAATAATCCATTAAAAATAAAGAAATGGAAACAAATTTTTCATAGCATGAAAGTATGGAAAGGGTGGGAAATCATAAACATAAACATAGAGTTTTTTGAACTATCTGCTTTGAAAAATTAAGCACAAACACTGTGCTCCATACTCTAGAGTAGGGCAGGAACTATGTTAGCCTCTGCAGCATTCTGAATTCATTGTTTGCATACAGTAGCATATGGCTGAGAGAGAAACAGTGGTTCTATTTTAACATAATAATATAAAGCTTGACAGGGAAGGCTAGTACTCACTATTTTTCAGATTCTATCTGAACTTCAGAATTACAATTTGAATCATAACACATGAAAGCAAGTTGAATTCATTTTTTTGTGAACCAAAAAGTTATGGCCTTAATATTGATATAGTAAAATCTCTCTTCCAGTCCTTAGAGGAATAGTAAAGAATGTCTGGAATGGAGCTAAAAATATAGGAGTGATGGACCTGGGTCCAGGGATGAGGTTAATCTAATGAGACCCAGGAAAAATATATTTGCCCACAGTCTTGCAAATCTGACCATGAAGTCTTTAATACTAAAAAGAAAGAGAAAGAAAGAAAATGGCTTGTTTAGGTTCACCAAGCTAGACACCATAGAGAGTAGCCACCAGATAGAAAGAACAGCAATAGAGAAGTTCAATAAATCGCAGGTGACAAAATTTAAGGGAGTTAGTAATAAGCCCCAGAGCTTCAGATGTCTATATGCAATACTGAAAGTGTAAGTATCAAGGAAGGTGAATTCAAGATCCTAATGCAAGAAAAAAAACCAGATTGACCAATATCATTTGGTGAGAATTAGGATTCAAAGGAGCTAAACATTGTGGAGAATGTTTATATGAAAACCAAAGGCAAAAGAAAGAAGTAGCATTGCCATGGGAGCATACTATAGTCCACCTGGACAGAAGAATGAAAGAGGCAGACAATTTGGGAAATAGATTACAAGTGTGGAAAAGAAGCATGATAGAATAGTGATGAAGGATTTCAGTTATTTAGATATCTGTGTGAATTCTTGCTGCCAAAAATGGAGCAACTCCTAAAGCCCATCTTTCAAAAGGAAGTGGAAGTGATGGGGCAACTGCTGTTCCAAGCTTGATTCTGACCAAGCAGAAGAAGGAAATGGCTGCTGAAGTAGAAATGAAGGGAACCTTGGGTAGAAGTGCTCCAGGAATCATGATGGAGAAGGAGGAAAACTGGGCATAATGTACTAGATAACCAAGATTTTGGAGAAAGCAGATTTCAGAGGGTTCAGAAAAGATTCAGTAGCATCACATAATCTAAAATGTAAAAGGAATGTTGGCCCAGGAGGTCTGGATAGGAAGTTCTTAGAAAAGACAATTCTGAGGACACAAAGAGAAATCATTCAAAGGGCAATGATATTTGGACATAACAAAAATGAATATTATGGGCTTGAAACACAAAATAAGTTATTCAATCACTGAGTTCAAGCCATAAAGCCCCTAACGGCCTAAGTTCCAGAGTATTAAAGGATCTAGTGGATGTGATTACCAAGCAACAATCATTTGTCTTTGAAAGATTGTGGAGAACAGAAGTGCCTTAGAACTGGAGAATTAGCATGTTTGTCAGAGCTGGGAGGGAGAGCTCATATGTTGAATGACATGAGGATTCAAAAACATCTCCCCAAGCTAAAACATTGATCCAAATCTAATAAGATGAAATTTAATTTAAAAAAACATGCAAAACCTCACAGCTGGGTTCAAAAAATCAACTTTGCAAATACCTAAAAGGGAATCCATGGTTAAATTGTAGTTTATCTTTTGAAAAGAGAGTTTTAGGGGGCAGCTTCATGGTGCAGTGAATAGAGCACTGGCCCTGGAGTCAGGAGGACCTGAGTTCAAATCCAACCTCTGGCACTTCACACAAAACTAGCCGTATGACCTTAGGCAAGTCACTTAACCCCAATTGCCCTACTTTCCCCTCTCCAAAAAACAAAAACAAAATAAAAAAAGAGTTTTAGTGGAATTCTACCTCAAAAATGAGTTAATAACGTGACAGGGCAGCCAAGCAAGCTATTGCAAGCTTACACAGCTTTGAGAGACCCTGCGTCTGCAGTGAGGAAGGCAATGTTTGCCCCCGTGCTCTGCCCTGGTCAGATCACTTCGTCTGTGTCATGTTCATTTCTGGGTCCCACATTTTAGGGAGAACATTGCTAAGCTGAACATCATCCATAATAGGGGAGCTAGGATACTGAAGGGCCTAAATCATACCATAGGAGGATTAGTTTAAGAAAAGTGAATGGAGTTGAAAATATTTAACTTAGAAAGAGAAGACTTGGCAGGGTTATGGTAGTTGAAATAATGCCATGTGGAAGAAGCCTTCAATTTGTCCTCCCTAGCCCCAGAGAATGGAACTAGGGGCTGTGTGGTATGGACATGATGGAGAGGCAAATTATGGCTTGACATCAGGGGAAAAATTTCTTCACCATTGGAGCTATCCAAAGTAATCTCACTTTGCCTTTGGAGGCCAGGGATTCTCCCTCACTTCAGGAGAAAGCTGGATGGCCCTAATTAGATATTTGGTAGTGCAGATTTTTATGAAGGTAAAAGTGGAGCTAAATGAACTCTGAAGTCTCCTCCAATCCTGAAATTCCATGATATTTCTGTTCCAGTACCAGTGAGTGTGCCTGTGGAGGATGATGTAGAGGATGCCCTATCCTTTCTGTTCCCTTGTCCCTTTTGGACAAACCTAGAGCCGAGTCCTTACCAGGCTTGACTTATCCTCTCTGGGAACTGGTTTAGGTTGTATTCTTTTCTGCCATCACCTCCCTCTCTTCCTTGCTCCTTCCTCTCTAGAGATTTCATCAGTCAATTGGCTTCCTTTTTGCCTGGGGGCAATATGATGGTCCTCATGTCCAGGGTCCATGAGATTCCCTTCTCTCTTGTGGAGTTCATGTCAGAGGAAAAGTTAATCACAAGAGCTCAGAGCTCCCAGTTAGGAAAATTCCTACTCTTAGGAGAGAGTTTTGACTTTCTGCCCTAATTTCAATTTTATTCATTTCTAGATACCTCTTGGTTTTATATTTGGGGCAAAATCAATTATAATAAACACTTGGTCACAGGAGTAAACTGACTGTGTTATTGTGCCTGTTATTGAGCAGGAACAGGGAAGGGGAAGAAGATCTTTTGGAACTTCCCTTGAAGAGTTGAGTACAACTGGGAGCTTCAGTCCTCCCTTCTGGGATACCTGCAGGTATCTGATGGCTCACCTAGATCTCTTCCTTCTCTGTAACAATTCTGGTCTCCTTGCATTTTCCTCTCTTTCTGTTGCCTCCATGCCACCAATTCTCTGCAGTTCCATTTGGCTGGATTTGGCTAGATACACTATCTCCCTCACTGCTGCAATTGCTCAGCTCATATAATCCCCACTTAATGTCTTATGGATCTTGTGAACTCTCTTAGAAGCTCCTAGGCATGACTCAAGTCCACCTTCACAGTAGTCTAGCTTCCTCTCAAAACTAAAAGGCAATGCTTCTGAAATATGAATCCCAGGATGCCATTCAGTTCTCAAACACTCCTACACACACATACACACACACACACACACACACACACACACACACACACACACACTGGGATTTTTAGATTTCAGAGTAGCTAATGAAGTTTTGGTGGGGAGGGGACATATGATGTTATCAGTATTAGGGGTTAGACTTTCTCTGTAATTGTCCCCTCCTTTTTCCCCAGAGAGGTAGCATGGTGTTGGGAAATGAAGGCTGGCTAGCAGATCAGAAAGCCCTGAGTTCAAGACCTGCTTCTGAAACATTTTGGCAGTGTGGCGTTAGGCAAGTCACTTAACTTCTCACTGCCCCAGGCAAATCTCTTTGATAATAAACTGATCCACACTGATAGTGTGAGTTTCCTCTCCTAGACCAGTGAAATCACAGGTGTAGTTCAAATAAGTGCGTTGCATCCTGGATGGGTGTGAACAGAGCTGTAGTTGCAAAGGCGGCATCTTCACAGGTGGATTATGATTGATCACTCAGACCTCAGAAGAGCCAGAACGAGTAGGGCATTCTGGTAGGCTATGAAAAGAATATCTTTGATCTGAAGACAAATGTCTCCATGAAATCCACCTCTTCACTTTTCCTCTTGGCTGCTGGACAAAGAGCACAGGCTCCAGATTATATTTTTAACTGGGAGTCCTTGTGTTTGCTTGTCATTCCACCAACATCATAAACATTGGATTGCACTAGGTTCCTACAACTAGAACCATGCTCTCAAATCTTCAGCTTCTCCAATGATGGGGATATCAGCAATGCACATGTTCCCCCAACAATGCAAACTGCAGCCCTTTAACATCTACTCATCATTGTAACTCTCCTACAGAGCCTCCCATAAACTTATCAGAGGGTGCCCACCCAATAGGCTGGAGACCTGCCTTGTTTTCCTTAAGACTGGGAGAACCAGTGGAGCACATTGACTGCCCATTGGTTTTTCATCGCTGTCACCAAATGACTCATACATTTCTTTGGTGGCATCTTTCCCTCTAGTCCTCTCTTGTAATTCCTTGAAATATGTCAGACTGCTCACTGTGTTCCATGCACTTCTCCATTGACCCACAAATGATATCCATATGAACTCTTTGGACATTGTTGTTTCCATGACTCACAGCATTCAGCAACATCAGAAGAATATTGATATTTAAAAGGTAGTCCTTTGTTTCAGGGAGAAGTTTGGGGTGATTGGAATTATTTTTGCAATATTCTAAACACTGCTCAGCCCCTGTCCTGCTCCTACTCAGTGCTAGGCCCAGCTCATTGTCCATTTCCAGTGTCTGTAACAGATATATGTCCTGATGACTGAGTTCTAGAAGTTGTCTATCCAACTACATGTGTTATTTAGAGGAATTTTTTTAAATTAGGATCTCTGAACAACAAAATTAAATTGGTTATTTATCATGCCCTATCCCTTGATAGTTCAGCATGCTTCATCACATCTATGGCTAATAAAGTTTTTACTGGAATTGCCAAGTTTTGAATGTCCTCCCATGGCTCAGTAATTCATAACTGCAGAATGGTTGTCTTGTGAATGAACTTGGAAAGGTAAGCCAAAAGGTAGTAACTGATCTGTATTTAGTAAATTAAAATTAAATTTAGTCTTCAGTGTGTAAGCATGTCCCTATAGAGAAAGAATTCACTGGATTCAGTTGTTGATTGAACAATGAGCAGGCTGGCTGGTTACCATGAGCAGATGCTTAATATCGCTGTATTGATTGTGATGTTGTCTTGGCTTCATAAACTAATGGGACCCTGGGCTCAGAGACAGGTGCTTTTGCCTTATATTTCCCAGAACTGGGCCACCTACCATCTCCCAACTACTTCCAAACTGTGTGTACCCTCCCAACTACTTGAATCCTTTGTACCAGCTGTTTCCCATGCCTGGAATGCCCTCCTCTTCCCCTCTGCTTTTTGAAATCCTGAGCTCCCTTCAAGGCTCAGCTTAAGCACCACGGGAGGCCATTCCCAATCTCAAGTCAACAAGTCAATAAGGATTCATTAAGTACCTACCTCTTGCAAGGCCCAGTGATAAACCCTGAGAATACAAAGAAAGGCTGAAAAACCACTCATGGCTCTCAAGGCGTTCTGTCCAATGGCAAGGATGTCAGGCAAAGTGAGATGTAAAAACAGGACAAACTGAAGATAATGAACATAAAGAAGACACTAGCATTAAGAGGAGATTGGAAAAGTCTTCTTGCAGAAGAGAAGATTTTCTCTAGGACTTGAAAAGAGCTAGGGAAGCCTGGAAGAGGAGAGAAGGATCAAGAGAGTTCCAGGAATAGAAGAAAAATGGCGAAGATATTCTGAGTTGGGAGATGGAGTGTCTTGTGTGAAGACAACAAGGAGGGCAGTGTCACTGGATTATTGAGTTGGGAGCAAATGGTGAATGGGTCTAAGAAGACTGGAAAGGTTAGAGGAGGCCAGATGATAAAGAGCTTCCAAAACCAATCGGAGAATTTTATCTTTAATCACGGAGGTAATCAGTAGCCATGGGAATTTATTGAATAGAAGGGTGGCATGCTTAGAACTGGGCTTTAGGATCAATCTGACAACTCAATGGAGTTTTCCCAGTCATTAGTACTTTCCTCCATTCATCCTACCTGAAATTACTTTGTGTTTATTTTTGTATTATTTAGTATTGATTTATCTGTATACATGTTGTTTTCTTTTGATAGAATGTAAGCTCCATGAGGGGCTGTCCTTGTAACCCCAGCTCCTGGCATATTAGGAGGCTTAATCCTTGTTAAACTGGCATAAGGAGTCCTTCAGTAACACATCAGGGCTCAAGTATGCAGAAAAAATGGTGGGTTGTGGCTGTCCTGAGCCACAAAAAGGATTCCTTTACCCCCTCCAGAATCACTGACAAAATGGCTGTCAGGTATGTTGCAAAAAAAGAAAGAAAAAAAAAGCCTTCTTTCTCAGCTGTGTCCTTACAGCTCCCTTTGTGATTAATAGTGATTCAGTCTGTACTTGAAAGGCTCGGGATGATTTTTTTTCTCTAAATCTCTGTCTCTCTGTGTGTCTCTTTCTTTCTCTTTAAACATTTCAACATGTAGCTCCACCAACCCTCCCAGACACCAGTGGGTTCAGCTGCCTCCCAGGCCAACCTTCTGCATCTGGCTCACAGCCAAGCATCCATGTCTCAAAGTCCTGTCCGCCAGGCTTCCTCTTCTTCCTCCTCCTCCTCCTCCTCTTCAGCTTTGAGTGTTGGCCAGTTAGTCAGCAGTAAGTATCCTGCCTGCCTCTGTGTGTATTGCCTCGTGTTGTTTGCCTTTTTAGTGCTGCCTCTCTCTCTCTCTCTTTCTCTCTCTCCCTCTCACTCTCCTTCCTCCCTTTCTTCTTCTTTCTCTCTCAGTGAAGAAGCATTTCATTGACTCACTTTACAAAAGTTTCATGGACCTGCTACATGAAACAGTAGGTGTGGAGAAGATGGAGGTGTATTCCCAGGGCTACATTTTAACTGAGATCAAACAGAACCCCTCCCCCCACAAATGAAGCCCATCCTGGGTCCATCAATCTTCCCTCGGACAGCCAACTTCTAGTCATGAATGAAAGAAAAGGCATTTATTAAGTACTTACTATATGCCAAGCCCTGTGGACATAAATATCAGTGAGCAAAACAGTTTGAGCCCTCAACCAATTTGCATTCCAGTCGAAGTAGAGAATGAATATGGGAAGCTATGTCCTGGAAAGGCTGTTTGGGAAGCCACAGGGATGGGGAAGAGAGCCACAGGAAAGCTGATGGATATGTCCTTTCCCAAAATGGCAGGTATGGGCAGGAGGGAGGGTGCTATACACTCTGCCACTGATCCAGCCCTGGCATGCTGGAAGGAAGCTCTCTGATATCGCACTGGTCTGTGTGCTCAGAATCTCAGGTCTGGAAATCAACAAGACCATCCACCTGGGGGGCCAGGTTTCTGCTCATGTATCTGAAGTCTCCTACTGTTCTGTTTGTAGGTGCCTGAGGAAATAAAAGAGAATCCATTTGTGTGCTGGTGGGGAGGGGATATTTGTGCTTAAAGGACCACCTTCCAGAGCACAGAGCCACTCACATGCATGTTCAAAACCCAATGAATTGAAATGAGACAAAAAATCCACACAAAACCATGTAAAGATTCCAGACTGCAACTCAATACATTAGTCACCAGGAAGGCAGTCCCTACGATTTGTAGAAATAGTACTTGGCCTGAAACAAAGGCCATAAAGTTAAGTTGACTGAATGCAAGGATCAGTGGAATATTCTCTTTTAATGCCAATTACTTACTTTCAATGCATCTTTAATGTGCAAGTGTTCATACAAAGAATATTTTCTAGGAAAAAATATTTTGAGAATAAGCATTCTCATTTTTTGTAGGTAAGTTTAGTCTGAACCCCAATATTATTCTTTGAAATAATGAGTCTGTTCCCCCATCCTGGTCTCTTTCCTCTGGAAGGTCTCCAAATTGGGCTAGATAGGGACAAAGGTACCATGCAAGGACCCACTGAATAAAATGGGCATGCATGGTCTGGAAAATAGATTCCTCAGTGGGGAGCATGATAGCTGCTGTCTTGGCCCTAGAGAGCAAAATGAGGAATGGTGAACATAAGGTACAGAGAGGTAGAGTTCAGATCAATAGAAAGGGAAATCCTTACTGATTAATGCTATCCAGATTTTGAACAGGCTCCACTGGGAGCCAGCTGCCCATCACTAGAGACCTTCAAGAGGAAACTAGATAACCGTGTGTCTGGAGTATTGTTCTGAAACAGGCTGGAAATGACAGCCCTAAAATTCATTGGCTTTGTTAAGAAGAGATAAAATTAACTCACATCTAGTGGCATGTTAAGGTTTATGAGGCACTTTGTTCAAAATAGCCTAGTGAGGTCAGTAGTCCCTGTATTTACAAGACCAGAGAGGTCATTTGCCTAATTCCAGATCACAGTCTGGAAAAAAGCAGAGAGAGAACATGAGAGATGCTGAAAGACTAACAGAATAAATGTCCTGGTTTCCAAATATGGAAGAAAGTGGATTCTTCAAACTGGAAAACAGTGAGCCTGACTTCAGTTCCTAATAAAATTCAGGAATGTGTCATTATGAGGATGATCTATCAGCACTGGGAAAGGTAAGCATTGATCAATCAGAGCCAGCATGGGTTCATCAAAAGTCATCATGCAAAGCTAATCTCATTTCCTTTCTTGACAGGTTTATTAGTCTGGTAATGAGAGTCAAAGATACAAACACAGCATACTGGAATTTCAGCTAAGCACGTGACAAAGTCTCATATGGTATTCCTGTGGACAATGTAGAGAGATTTGGAACTGATTCTGGGGGGAACTTGAGTCTCCCAAGGTTTTGTCCACAGTTTAAGAAGGACAGAGTGTCTAGAGTGTCCAGAGAAGGGTAACTGGGATGGGGAAGGGCTTTGGGTTCACCTCTCATGAGGGCTGGTTAAAAGGATGAGAGATGTTTTGGCTGGAGAAGAGAAGCCTTACAGACAACATGCTAGCTGTCTTCAAGTATCTGAAGGGATGTCAAGGGGAAGAGGAATTAGCCTTGTTATATTTGACCTCAGAGAGCAAAATTAAGAAAAAGGTGAAAGGAGCTGTCCACTTTTAGAGGGGCTAGGTCCCCCTTGCTCATCTTGGACAGCTTCAGAGACCAGACAATCATTTATCAGATATTAGAGTGAGAACTCCTTCCAAGTATGAATTAGTCTAGATACAGCTCAGACATTTTGAGAATCTGATTGGGATCCTGTCCTTGGCTCTGTGTTGATCCTCATTTATATCAATGACTTGGACAAACATGTAAAAGGAATATTTATCCAATTTGAAGATAACACAGAGCTGGAGGGATAACCATCCTATTTGATGGTAGAATAAGACCCCAAAATAGCTCATTGGACTAGGAAAATTGGATACATCTAACAAGATGAAATTTGATAGGAATAAATATAAAGTCCAATTTAAAAAACCAACTGCACAATTAAAGAATGGAGAGGCGTGGAACCATACAGTAACTCATATAAAATCAGTCTGGGGTTTCCAATGAATTCCTCCACAGCATGAAATGAAGGCCAAAACAATGGGTACAGTTTTAGGGTTCCTTGGCATAAGAGCCAGAAGGAGAGAAATGGTGCTTCCATTTTCCTTTGCCGTGACCATGTCACAGCTAGAGTCTTGTGCTCAGTCCTGGGAACCACATTTTAGGAAGAACATTGATAAGCTGGAATAGGTTCAGACAAGGGCAAAAAAAAAGTTAAAAAAACTTGAAAATGAGGCCACAAAAGGGTCTCTTGAAAGAACTGGAGATATTTACCCCTGGGGAAGCAAAAACATGGTGAGGAGAGACATGGTAGCTGCCTTCAAATATCTGACAGTTTTCATGAACAGAAGCAACAGACTGGTACTATTTGGCTCTGTGGGTCACATGGAGTAAGAAGTGAGAGGTACAGAGAGGCAGGTTCATTGTCAATATAAAGAAGAAACTTCTTAGCAATTAGAGCTGTTCAAAAGTGGAATGGGCCCACTTTAAAGAGTGAGAAACTCCTCATACTTGAAGGTCTTCTAGCAAAGCTTCCAAGACAACTTCTTGGGGGATGTTGAAGAAGGGATACCTGCTCCTGATCAGCCAGATGATAACTTAATTCCCTTCATTTCTAAAATTCTATGTGTCCATAATAAATGGAACAGCTAATTCTTGAATCCAGACATTCCAGCTCCAACTCTCGTACTCTTTCCAGGGAACTTGAATGCCTCTTGCCATAATGACAGAATTACCTGTTGGATGGCCCAAAAAAAAGGATGCCATTAAGAAGCCCTCCCTGCCCTGCATCTGATTCACCACCAGCTATTGCCAGACATCACTCAGTAGGCTCTAAGTGGCAAAATCAGTTTATTTTCTGGAGTGAACAATGGGCAGTGTGATGTGCTCTTCTGGTAACCTTTTAGGGTCAAGAGACATTGCTCCTGAAAATGTTACATTCCATGTGGAATACAAGAAACCAAGTAGGAAGAGGATATATGGTATCTTGGCTCACCAGGAGACAGTCCTCAGATCCAGAACAGCCTGGGTATCCAAATCCTGCCTCAGACACTCACTCACTATGTGTGCCCAGGAGCAGGTCACTTAACCCATCTGGGCCTCACTCTTCTCATCTATAACATGGGGGAGTTGGACTAGAAGGTCTCTAAGATCTTGGACTGGAGGGCCTCTAAGATCCTTTCCAGTTCTGCATCTATGATCCATAATCCTATGAAGGATTTTGCTTACTGCCCACCTGTGCAAGAATAGCAAAAAACCTAGAACATGAGAGCAGAAAGGAGCTTTCTGGCCCTGGTGCTTCATTTTGTAGATGAGGAAATAGCCATAATCACCTATATTAGGTTCAGTCCCTAAGCTAAGTCAATTTTGTGACACTATTCAGTTTTCTGAGACTCTTAAAGGTTTGTGTAATAGGTGTTTTGGCTAACGACTGAACAGAGTAGGAGAGAGCTTTTTACTTTTTTTTTTTTTTTTTACTAAAGTTTACTTATTTACTAAAGTTTACAGTAGTTCTATCGTGAATAATAATGAATTGACTTAAGGAAGAACAGGTAGATTGGTTACAGGCCTTGGAATGTGACAATAATGACTGGTCTCTTACTAAAAATGCCAAAACATTCTTTGGGAAGATTCACACACATTTTGTGAAAGTGGAAACATGCACTGGGGAGATGGGCACACATATTCTTTTAGGAACAGATAATAATGACTGTAGTGTTGGGCAGAATGCATGGTTAATCTACCAACAAATGGCTAGAGCTAAGGACCATAATGAGAGAGAATGTTGATCATTCTTCTCTTACAAAGTTGTGCCTTTACAACTGAAATGGAAGCGCTGTATTTTCCCTAAACATAAACAAGTCCATCCTTCCCATTTTTCAACAAACATCAAAATCCACCAAAGGTGAAAGGAAATGATCAGATACTAAAATGCAACGTCTTTCACTCCAGCACAGGCAGGTCCTTGTCAGATTTTATTTTGCCCAGCACTCTCTCCCTTTTGCTCAAAAATAGGACTTCATCCTATATCCACTCTTCATCCTCTATTCTTTGAATGTAGGAGTGGGTGACTCAGTCACTGACCCAACGCAGAAAGGTGGCAGTCCTGCAATACTTTTCCCTATTTAACCTCCATATTCTGGTGTACCCACTTTACCTGATATGCTTCATTATTTTCTCTCAACTAAAATAACCCCAATAGATCTGTGATTTCATCAATGTAGATAGATAGATAGATAGATAGATAGATAGATAGATAGATAGATAGATAGATAGATAGTTAGATAGATATTTGGTAGTTTACAGTTAGTAAACTCAGTGAAGTTTAACTGGATAAATATACTTAGATATAGACCAAGGAGATAAACCATGCATATAGTAGGCACAAAATAGGTGCTTAATCAATCAATAAACTAACTGTA
>CM053590.1:6798421-6800590 GCA_028646515.1 Pseudochirops corinnae | reverse complement strand
GAAGGAAGGAAGGAAGGAAGGAAGGAAGGAAGAAAAAAGAAAAGAAAGGAATTCTTAAATGGCAGGAGTGAAAATGGCTGGGTATATCTGACCTCCCCTTAGTGAAAACAGAGCTCAGTTATTGTGGAGTTAGAGTTGATCCCAGCTAAGTAGTCAGGAGCAAAGCCCATGTCTGCATGTATGTGTGTTCCTCTAATCCTATGTTTATGCATGAGGTAACAAAGGCACTTAGGTAAGAGCTGTTTCCTCTTGGGCAATGCCTTATCGTCCTCTTCCATCAGGGAAGGCCAAGAAACCAACTCTAAACTCATTTAAGTGGGTTTTGTTCTTGGTGATCCATGAAATGCTCTGTCTTTTTATCTGCTCTTTATACTTTTAATGTATTCCCCAAAGAACGGAAGTGTACTTTTCCTGCAGTTTAAGACTAAGGTTATAAATAACATCAGTATGGGGTAGTGAGCTTGCAGCTCACATTTTGCTCAATGATTTTCCATAAAACCCATTGATTGTCGTTAAATACAAAAAGCTCCATAGGATCCTCTCACTTCTATGGCCTCCCCTACTGTTTTTTCTTATAAGATACCTCCCTGTAGAAAATAACCTTTATTCAGTCTATACAAGGATACTGCTGCTGAGAAATTTGTTTCTAGACTTGTATATCGTTATATCAAGCAACATGGCCCAAGATATCCTCCCTCCCAACACGAAGAGCCAAGAGTAGGAAATATCACAGCTACCTGTGACCAGACATTAATTGTGTTTCATTGGGATTGACCTAATGATAATAGGAGCCACAGAGTTTTTTGTTTTTTTTTAGTTATGGCCAATTTGTAGTGGCTGCTGAATTAGTCTTTGGCCTATTTTAAATGTCTGAGCTATGATTTCCTTATTGTCTTCTGTGCTTTCTAATTTGATGGAGCTAGTTGGTTGCTTTGAGTTGGTATGACCATGCAAGTCACTAATGCTGGTTCCTGGAATCTCCCCCCCCCCCCTCCCCGCCAAGGGCCTAAATGGAGATTGAGGACCAGAACAAAGTCTAGAAATGAAAATAAGGCTTGGTTATTCTCTTACAAACAAAACTGGCCGTTCATAAGAGTTTCCTTTTCTGGGACCTTTGCATCTCCAAGATTCTATCCCCACAAGGTAGAGAAAGCAGTTGTATAACAGTATTAGAATATAAATCCTTCCAGAGGGCTTGATCATATTGGGGGAAAAAAATGCTAACCAGTTGATTTCAAAGACCGAAAGAAATCACCATGTAAACCCATGCTTCACCCAGTTATCCAGATTTTCCACACTGGCTATTTTGCTCCACTGGATGGCAGGAGACCACTTTGAAGGGGAGCTATGATGGTTCTGAATTATTAGGAAATACAGCTGCCTCTTCCCTCCTAGGATCTGGGGTTTTGTTTATACCTCTTTGGAAATAAATGCACTATTAAGTAGGATGGGCCTCTCTAACACATGGGTAGAGCTCAAGTACTGAGATCTGCTTTGACCCTACTCAGTACAGCAGAGTAAAATCTATTGTTCTAACAACAAGAGATTAAATGGGCTTCAACACTGGGCTTCTGTGTAATGAAAGATGGCCAAGTGTTGAAATACTACAGCTGTAGCATCACTGGAGAACTGAGGATGGGAGGCAAATGATGGGAATAATTTTCATCAAATGTTATTCAACAGTTATCATTTCTCTTTGTATTGTTCATTCTGATTTGTCCCATTCGTCCCACCCCATCCACTTACTTCCAAATGGTGCTGAAGTTTAGAATTTTTTAATGGAAAAAATCCACCTGGAGCAACATCTAAAGATATGATCATTTGGCACCTCTGTAGGATTTGTTCTATTTTCCTACCACAACAGCAGAAATCATCTAAACACAGAAGTCCCTGAAAATCAGACGGCTATAAAGGAGTCCACTCACTCTGTATTCTTTGACAGGCTTCTAAAGCACATCATAACTCCCCAAGCAAGTATAGTTCAGCACCATGAACAGCAAACCGCTCCCCACCACAGAGAGGCCTATACTTTTCAGGAGCTTTCCCTATATACATATATATGTTTGGAGAGAGAGACAGACAGGGCAGAGACAGAAAAAGAAACAGCCCAAATGGCTGGAGTTGCCATGTAGAATTGAGAAACCCCAAAATACAATTAATCACAGGTGA
>CM053590.1:6765921-6793421 GCA_028646515.1 Pseudochirops corinnae | reverse complement strand
CATTCTACCAACCCACATCTATTCCCTCCCCCAACAAACATATACATACACACAAACACACACACACAAAAAACACACAAACACACACAGAGAACAAGGAGGCAAAAGGAGCTAGGAAGGAACAAGTAGAGGCGTACAAAAAAACTCAAGCTATAACCAAAAAGTCATTATGAATTGCCTTTGCTCGTCTTCTCAATGCTGGACCAAAGCTCAATGTATGTAGGTATATGCACATTGTATAGATATGGCTAAATGTTGCTGACAATCTTGCAATACTAAACTGTTACTATTTAAGAAAAAAGATAAACTGTTCATCAGTGTTTACCTCAGTGCTCTACTTGTACCCCATTAACGACGAACACAAAATGAGAGACAAAGATGGAAAAAACGGAATGGAATTTCCACGTCAATGTTTGACTATAAAATCTTGTTGGGATAACATTTTGTAATGAGCTTTTTGTCATGTGGTTTGCTTGTCTCTGATTTGAGATTCTGTGAGGCACACTTGTTAGTTTCTTGTCGAGGAAGTGAGTTTCTGGTTATTATTTTTACGTCCTCTGTGCTATAATCTACAGAATGGTCACCAGGGTCACTAATGAAGCCCTGCCCAGAGATCTGCTTTTCCATGCATGCAGCACACTGCAGAAGGGGGCAGTACAAAGAGGGACTCTCTAGTTTTCCAATAATAATAATAAGGATACTTATATTAGAGGAGTTGCCATGATGGACTTGTGACCAAGAAGCCAAACTGGATATTTAAAAGCTCCTAACTTGCTCTGACATTGAAACCAAAGCTGATTTACCTGCACAGGTTGCTTAATGTTAAAAAAAAAACAAAACAAAACACTGACAAACTACTTTATCTAGAGCAATATCTGTATGGTCAGTAAAGCTGCACTTTGTGTATTTCTTAAACAGCTTCAGATCTGTCACTTTTAATTTGTACCATAAAAAATAAAGAATTGTTTGACATGAGTTTGTAGCTGACATCTGTCTTCAACTCAGGTGTATTATTTACATGATCAGTGCTTATGTGTTGTCACCACCAAAAGTGTTGAGTTCATATTGCTATTAAATCACATTTTAAATGGAATGTTTGTGTCTCCCACTAATGTCCTCCCACAATACCATATTGGTGGAGGTGATCCTTCATTCTAACCCAAGGGAGGGTTAGAATAACCCTCTAGAAAAAACTCTAGAAAGTCCCAATGGGTCAGAAATTTCTTCATGTAGGAGTCCAGTGATCAATTCTATCTGTCATCTAAGAACCAACTTTGTTATATTCTGGAGGCTTCTCACAAGTTTGGCCTCAAGGTGAATGATGTCAGATACCACAACTCGCAAAGAATAAGGAGCAGAAAGGTTGCAATCTGCATTGATGAAGAAAATCTCCACATCAACAAACTGAAGGATCTTTGTCACATGAAAGTAAGGAAAGAAGGGAAGGAGGGACAGAGAGAGGATGGAATGAAAGGACATTTATTGCATGTTTATGTCAAGCACTGTGGTAAGTGCTCGGGATCACATATAAAAGGAAAAACAACCTCTTCCCTCAAGGAGGTTACATTCTACTAATGGAACACAGAGTATACATATAGGTACTGGGGGGAGAGGAAGAGGACTATTTCAGTTTGGTAAATCACAGAGATGGTGAGTGAAGCCATAGAGAAATTGATTAGGAAACCCTTTCCATTAGGATGGAAGTATTGATTTGATTAGATTCCAGACCAAGAAAGTGGTGTCAGACGAACAGATGACAAGAAGATGGTCATGATAAAATCTGAAGTATGACAAAGGCTGGCTAGATATAGCCATATGATATCAGAACAGTGTGGGTCCCAGTTTAGAGGGAAGGGAAGGAGAAGGATGATAAATTATATTGTGTGGCTCACATATTCAAACAAGATGCCCAGAATATCTGGGGATATAGGCTAGTAAAAAGGCTTCATCAGGGATCATAACACCAATATTTTAATGACTTACCATACATATTTTTGTGCCACATTGCAACCTATATCAGAATATCACGTAACACTGATTAATAATGTGAGGCACAGGAAAAAAAAACATCTGAATACCTATGAATTATCCACATGGAAAGAAAACAACCAAGCTAATGACTAATTACATAGGGCACATATTTCCTGAAAGATCCAAATCTACTCTTCATAAAGGAAGGAAAAATTAGGAACAGAACTCAAAGCAATGGTTGGAAATTTCAGAGAAATGGATTTAGACTCAATGAAAGGGATAGATTCCTGACAATAAGAGTTTGCCCAACGTATGATGGGTCAGCTCAGGAAGTGGTGAGTTCTCCTTCATGTCTCAAGCCTTCAAACAAAGCTTGGATAGCCACTTGGCAGGAATATTATAGAGAAATATACATACACTGAATGGGCAAGTTCCTGAGGTCCCTGTATGTAAAACATCTCTACATGGAAAGGGATTGTGTCTGAAGTGTGTGAGTGACTGACACACATGCAGACAGTGGCACTGAGAGAAAGTGACACAGAGAGGTTTAAGAATCACACAATTCCTAGACAACTACAAAAAAAAATAGACTGAATTGGGATGAAGATGGTGGTAATTTCATGGGGGTGATAAAAAGTGCAAATAAAAAATTATAAATACAAAAAAACATGGACTTAACTGTTAGAACTTTTAACATGTCTTCTCTATCCAATGAATGAATTCATGTCCTATTAGAATAATTGAACTGCGACTATATTGACATTGTTGTGATAAATGATACTGGAAGGCATTTTTAAAAGTTTCAGATAAGTAGAAGGATGGCTTGTAGGTTTTCATTGTGGAGAAAAATAAAGAAATTGGTTACTTTGTGTGCCCAAAGATAAAAATAACGCTTTATGGGTTATCAGTTATCTTGCCTTCAAGAATCAAAGTTCCAAATAGAAAATCGGAAAAAGATAATTGTACCAAGATGTGTCACAGAGTGTGAAGAAAGAGTAAAATTCCATGGAGAACTTGACAAGACCTTCCAAACAAAGATTCAACTACATTTTGGTGACTTCATTGCAAAGCTGGTCACAGGAAGGGATGGCAAAACCTACTTTGGACAATATGTTGAATCGTTAGCTATGTGACATGGGTAGGTCAGTTTCTTCTTCCTCACCTAAAATGGGAGAAATTATACACAGATACACACACACACACACATCCATCTCTCAGGTTCAGACTTACTTTGGAAAATATGTTCAATCATTAGCTATGTGATACCAGTAGATCAGTTTCTTCTTCTGCACCTAAAATAGGGGTAATTATACATATATCTCCATCTCTCAGGTTCTTGTGGAGAAAGTACTTTATAAACCTTAAGGCACTGTAGAAGTGTGAGCTATGATATTACTCCCCTCACATAATAAAAACCTGGGAGTACCATTCAAAGTGAAATGTTAGAAAATCACCAATCATAGAATAATAAAGTCATGGCTAGAAGGAGCCTCAGAGATTAACTAGACCAACCCCTTTACCTTACAGATGACAAAACTGAGACAAGCTTGTAGACTACTAAGAAGTCTCAGACCTGGACACTGTGAACTATTTCATGAGAAGAAAGGAAAGAAGATTGGGATTTGTCTCAGTCAAAAAGATTAATCTGTATCAGAATACAAATATTCTCTGAGCAATGGTGAGGCTGTTTGCATGAGTTGACAGGCATGACCACTATCGGCTGGTTTTTATTAATTGTTTCCTTTTTTTGTTAGAGGGGAGGCTTCTGTGGACAAGTTATAATGTAAAATGACTGTGGTCTCAAAAAAAAATCCAAAAGTGAATAAATAAAAATAAATAAATAAACATTTTTTAAAAGAAGGTAGTCATGAACACTGAAAATCAAAAGAAAAAAGTGATAAAAAAAAAAACCAAGAGAATGTATGTGATTATCACATCTCCAATCTGATTGATTTAACCAAGGTGTCAACTCTGAAAAATGAGAAATGGACAGAAGTAAAGACATTGACCCAGTCACCATTACTCAGAGAAATTAACTGAAACAAAAGTTACTACAACAAAAAAGACAAAGGAACCTAGAAAAGATTTCAGTCGGCACATACTTGATCTCCCTTCTAAGCAGAGAGCCTTGATATAAGAACAAGAATAGCAGTAGTTTAAAGTGAAAGCCCATTTGTAAAACATTGAACTGAACAGAACCACCTCACAAAATGGTAAAAAGCAGATGAGGAAGAAATGCTTCCACGAAGAGCTTAGCATGCAATTCTATTCAGCCAAATCATCCTGAGAACATTTTTAGATGATCCTGAGAGAGGACACCAAACTGATGTAAAATGAAAAGAGCATGCTAGAGTTCTCTGGGGTTAACGAAAATAATCACCACATTTGGTGTCTCTAGTTCAGTAACATTGTGCTATGCAATGAAATGGCTATGATACTAAAGAAGATGGAGTTGAAAAGAAATGTATCTGAATGCAACAAAAAAAATACTTTGCTTAAGGCAACATAATTTTACAACTCTCAGGTATAGGTTTTCAATGTATCATGAGGGGAAAGAATCCAACAGAATAGAAAAAACCCTTCCATAATGCTTTTCCCCCTGCCTCCAAAAAGAAAAAGGGAGGGGGACCTCAAAGACACCATCAATCTTTGACCTATATAACTCCCGTCTTACTTCTATAAAATCTTTATCCGAATGGTCTATATATGCATTGAAGACATCCTCGATGTAATTATGAGAAGGCAACTGTCAGTCTTTGGTTGATAGTTTTGTACAGCCATTCAAATGGAATTTACCAGATGATGGAAAGACTGTAAGATCTCATTTACTCTTTTTTTCTCTTTTAAATTTTCTTTTTTGGGGGAGGCTAGGTAGCACAGTGAATAGAGCACCAGCCCTGGAGTCAGGGGGACCTGAGTTCAAATCCGACCTCAGACACTTGACACATTTACTAGCCATGTGACTTTGGGCGAGTCACTTAAACCCAATTGCCCTCCAAAAAGCAAAATAAATAAATAAATTTTCTTTTTTTATAGGGAACTTAACAATCACCAACATATGCAGACATTTCAATATGACAAGAACAAGAAAGATAACTGTGTAAGAAACTCCTTTGAGAATCGTGCTAGATCAATCTATAACCCAATCTAGATCCTGGTGGCAATTATCAACACCCCTCTCCAGGACTTTCCCCTTCCTTCTTCAATGATCTCAATGCCTGGATCACAGACTTTCTCTTCACCCCAACTTCTACCTGATACAAAGGCAATATACATATTTAATACCCTAACTTCCCAGTTCCCCAATCTATTTAATTCTCATTACTTCAGCTCACTCCACTCTAGAAATGGTTGAACCCTTGATCTTGCAATTAATAATTCCATGTTCATGAGCTCTGAAATTTCATTTCCTAATCATAGTCTTTTCTCATTCCATCTTTCCCTATGTCTTGAAATCTTTCCCAAATGTGACCCAGCCCAGTCTGTTCCCACGCTCAAGTCTGGACCAGCTCATTGTCCATTTTTAGCCCTGTTCAAGACGAATACATAGTAATGGACCACAAAAACATGCTACCTACCCTTCTCAGCTATATGTTATTGATGGGGTAGTGTGGGGTTTTTAAAAATCCATTTAGTTGTACTAGTGTGTATGGTCAGACCTGTCTCTTAATGCTGTAGGTTTTTTAATACTTTCAAACACAATAATTGTTGTCTCTCTTTCAACTTTGCTTAGAAAAGTGCTTGGCCCATAGTAGGCGCTTAAATGCTTGTTGACTTGACTTGATTTAGTTTTCTGGCCCATGCTGTGGTAACTTTTGTCATCAATGAAGTATGTAGGTATTCCTTGTGCTGCATTGGCATGAAAATATTTCATTCTCAATTATAGGCTAAACTCTTACAATGAGATCTACGTTGAAAGGAGAATGAAAATTGGCTTGCTCTCAATGTGAAAAAAAATCATTGTAGTAAAATATATTCACTGAGAAAGCTAGATGACTGGCTAGTTTGGGAGTAGGATGAAAAGGGTAGATAAAAACTGATTGGAGTTAGATCATACATTACACTAAGGATTGTGCAAATCTGTTTTGGGAAAATAATACAGATTATGTTCAAATTAATACAGGATATTTCTTTAGGAGCCAGTAATAATTAGTAATGTAATCGTAAACATTTATAATGCTTTTTAAGATTTGAAAACATAATGAAAGCAAGGGGTAACAGATGATGAGACTCTTCTCATTGGAATGAACACAATGTCAAAAAAAATTAACAAAGACCCTCAGCACATTACATGGATATGGTATGGCAAGTTTATGAGATGACATGGACAAGATTCACGCAGGATGAGTAGGCATGGATGTATTGTCATCTGCATCATCGGAGGGCAGACCCACATTGATGTGATCACAAATCCCCTGTAATATTAGACTCACTTTGTTCAATTGTTTTTCAACGTAAAGTTATATTTTTATTCTCTTTTCCAAATAGATCCCATTGTAAGACTTCATCTTACAGTCGAGGGTGAAATATTTTCATGCTAATGTAGTATGGGGAATTCTTACACGCTTCACACGAAAGTTTTAACACAAAAGTTACCACAGCTTGGGCCAGAAAACTCAATCAAGTCAACAAGCATGTAAGTGCCTACTATGTGCCAAGCACTTTTTAAAGCAAAGTCTAAAGAGATACAGCAATTATTGTGTTTCAAAATATAACAAAACTCAACTGTCTGGAACCCCCAGAAAATGAGGAATTCTGAGCGTTAGGTTTTCCAAATCGTTGAAGGTTTAACCCTTTCAACCCCCTTATCCCTTTTCACTTAAAAAAAAATATTGGATGAAAATCTTCTCTCCAATGTGTTATTTGTTTCATCACCTCTTACAACAGAATACACTACATGCAACTTAACCCTTTTGAATGACTCAGGACCATTATTATGAATGTTAGTTACACTACTGTGTCAGGATTCTTTGTCCATTCATTCTCATTCACTTTTCCTTATCCAATTAAATTCCATAAGCGTTTATCTAAGCTCCTAATATGTACCAGGCAAAGTGTAAAGCCCTAGGAATACAAGGACCAAAACGCAATACTTTCTCTCCTTAAGGAGGCTGTGATACATTCTAATATGATAGCAGTCAATATACTCCATTCTTTTCATTTTGAATTATTTTACTTTTTCTTCATTTTACATTATTTTATAAAAGTAAATTTTCCTGGGCAGCTAGGTGGTGTCATGAACAGAACTCCAGGCCTAGAGTCAAGAAGACCTGAGTTCAAATTCAGCATCAGACACTTACTAGCTGTGTGACCCTGGGCAAGTCACTTAATCCTTTCTCATCTATAAAATATGCTGGAAAAGGAACTAGCAAACCACTCCAGTATCTTTGCCAAGAAAATCCTGAATGAGGTCACAAAGAATCAAATGTGACTGAAACAACCAAACAATATTTTTCGAGATTTCTTTGCATTCCATAATGATCCATCTTAATTGCGTTCTTTTCTTTATTATTTCCTTGGCAAAGTCAGATAGTTCGGCAACCCCAGAGGGAAACTGACTGACTACCTTTCCCTACCTGATGCTAGTAATAACCCTGAGGGTCTGGGGTTTCTACTATTACTGCTCACGAGCCTGTTTCTGGTGCATTTCCCACTGGTAATCATCAAGTCAGGCTTTGCTAGCTTTTAGAAAAGATCTTTACTAATGTGGAATAATGAAAGGAGTTGGAGCAAAGCATCTCAAGGAACTAGGGTTACACTCTTGTCTGCTGTACACAAGAATCCTTGGGAAAATGGAGTCAACCTTAGAGAGTAAATCAATCAGTAAACATTTATTAAGTATTTACTATGTGCCAGGCATTGTGCTAATTACTGAGGATACAAGAATAGGAAAAAGAGTCTGTCACAAGAAGCTTATGGTCTAGTGGGGGGAACAACATGCAAGCATAGACGTGCACATATACAAAGCCAGCTCTATGTAGGATAACTTGGAAATAGCTAACAACAGAAAGGCACTAGAATTAAGAGGGGCTGAGAAAGGCTGAGATGTGATTTGAGTTGGAACCTGAAGGAAACCAAGGAAGTCAACAGGGAGAGCTGAGGAGGGAGAGCATTTCAGACATGGGGTACAGAAAGAGAAAATGCTCAGAGCTAAGAGATGGAGGGTCTTATTCATGGAACAGTTAGAAAGCCAGTGTCACTGACTGAAAAATACATGACATAAGGTGTAAGAAGACTGGAAAAGTAGAAGGATACAAGGTTATGAAGGGTCTGGAATAACAGAGCGTTTTGTTTTCGATCCTGGAGGGAACAGGCAAGTATTGTAGTTTATTGAGTAGGGGAGTGACTGTGGTGACTGAATGAAGGATGGATTGGAATGGGGAGAAAGCTGAGGCTGGCAGACCCATCAGCAGCTATTTCAGTAATCCAGATGTGAAGTGATGAGGGCCTGCACCAGGGCTGGAGCACTGTCAAAGGAGAAAAGGGGGTGTATAGGAGAGACATAGCAAAGGTGAACTCAACAGGCCTTGGAAACAGTTGAATGGGCAGAAAGAGGGGCTTGGTGGAATAGTGAGGAAGCCAGAATAATGTCCCTGATGGACTGGGAGGATGGTGTTGCCCTCTACAGTAAGAGGAAAGGTAGGAGGGCGTGGATCAGTTCCGTTTGGGGCAAGTTTCGTTTCAGATATCTGCAGGACATCCATTTTGAGATGTCTGAAAGGCAGTCAGATATTTGATACTGGAGGTCAGCAAAGAGTTTGGGGCAGGATAAATAGAGTTGAGAATAATCAGCACAGAGATGGTAATTAAATGCTTGGGTTTACTGATGAGGTTACCAAGTGCAGTAATATAGAGAGAGAAGAGAAGAGGGTCCAGGACAGACCCCTGAGGGACGTGTGTGATTGTAGGGCCGTGGTTCCAGATTGCGACAGTCCTTTTCTCCCACTGTGGGGTCCTCATGAGCTCACCTTGGTCCTTAGGTGTAGCTCTCTGATGTGTTCTCGGTGCCCTTTTAGAGTCCTCAAGCTGCCGTTCCTTTCCATCCAGTTTGCCCCCAGCACCTGACACCAATGCTTCCACTGGTGGCTATAGCTGGGAGACACCGCTTTTAGCCACATGATCACTCTGCTGACAGGAGCTCCATTTACCTTTCAGAGTTCACAAGGGTTAGGTGGGGAGTATAACGTTCCTTCTAGAACCAATCCCCAAATAACTGATTCTCTTCAGCCAACCACAATATATTGCCTACGTGGCTTTATCTGTTTCTGTTTAATGACCAAAGCATTTCACTTCCCCAAAACTGGTTAAGAACTAGTTAGTACCCTTATAAATCTGTGAGCCTGAATTGTCCATGAGCCTGTTTCCTCATCTATAATATAATAATACTAGTGCCAATTTCAGGATTATTATGAGATTAAATGATACAAGAGGCAATTAATGGGATGAATTTACCCATAAAATGGAAACTGATAACAGATTTACAATGTGAAATCAATAATATGCTGCTTTCAGGAAAGGCTATAAAAATTAAAGGTCAGGAGTTGAATTTATTATGTAAAAAAAATCAGGGGTAGGAATCATGATCTCAGACAAAGTTAAAGCTAAAATAGATTTAATTAACAGAGAAAAACAGGGAAACTACACTACATACCAGCAATATCATCAATATTATCTTAGACTATTTAAAATAATTAGATACATAAAATAACTGAGAGCATGGCTGCAAAAATAGGCAGAGGAACTATATGAACATAAACATAAAACACTTTTTATACAAATAAACTCAGATCTAAATAACATAAGGAATATTTATTGTTCATGGGTAGGTAAAGCCAATATAATAAAAAAGACAGTATTACATAACTAATCTATTTATCCAATGCCATCTCAATTAATTTACTAAAAAAATTCTCTTACTGAGTTAGAAAAAAAAAAAGAATAACAAAGTTCATTTGGAAGAGCAAGAGGTCAGGAACTTCAAAGAAACCAGGGGGGAAAAGATGTAAAGGGAGCAGATTCAGCAGTTTCAGATCTTAAACTATATTATAAGGTGAGAGAATTGTTGAAGTGCAAAATGGATAATTTTTATTATTTTAAATTAAAGTTTTCTTGTATAAATAAAACCTACAGAGCCAAGAATGGAAGGAATGCAGAAAATTGGTGGGAAAAAAACTTTCATAGACAATCTCTCAAATAGGATGTGATTGGATTGGAATATTGCCATGGTATAGGAAATAATGAGCTGATTGATTTAGAAAAACAGGGAAAGACTTGAACTTACGACTTCAGAGAAACAGATGACAAGCGGAAATAAGCATACTACAGTCTTACATATATGTGTATGTTTATAGAATCTACAAATATCTATATATGTATATATGTATGTATACACACACATATATGTGTGGTAAATATACGCATCTCTGTGTGTGTACCTACATACACATGCATGCATGCATGCAAGCATACATACATACATACATATACACATCCTCAATTAATTGTAGCCTTCTTTCAGGTGATGGGGAGAGTGAGCAGGAAAAATAAAGTTAAAAGTGCACAGCAGCGGAAAAAAAAGGAAACCCACAAGGAAGCAAAGAAAAGTGGGGCAGCTTTGAGAACAATGTGTAGGATTTATTGTATAGGTTTTCTTGAAATGGAAACTTATTGTCTTATATTGAATCTTCTTTTATTTTCTGCTGTGTACATGGCAATGATCTTTCTTCTTTTCTAATTCTGTATTTAAGTTTAAAATAAAATTTATAATGTTACAACAAAACCCCAAGGCAATGAGATGGGCAGGAGTTAGGCTAGAGCGCAGGAGTTAGTGTCAGGAAGACTTGAGTTCAGACCAGTTCAGACACTTACGAGCTACGTGACCGCAAGTCACTCAACCTCTCTCAATTTCATGTGTAAAATGGGGGAAAAAATTATAGGGTGCGAAGCTCAACTTAATCAGCGAGGTGGCATAGGGGCTAGAGCTCTGAGTCTAACATCAAGAACACTTAAAAGTTCAAATGCAGCCTCGGACACTTACCAGCTGCAAGACTTCAGGCAAGTCACTTCACTGCTGTCTGCCTGTTTCCTAAACAGTAAAAGGGAAATTGGGAGGCCCTGCGGGGGATGTGAAGTGATACCACCTGGATTCCAGTCCTGGCTTTGTCACATCGTTAACCTCCATGGAATTTGGGCAAGTGACTTAATCTAAGTTTTCTTACCCTTAAAAAGGGAAAATTGGACTTAACGACCTGTAGGATTTCTTCCAAATCTGTCTATGATCTTGGTTGTGCAGGGGCTAGAGAATAGGACTAGAGGATCAGGAAAACCTAAGTTTGAATTCTGTTTCAGACACTTAATAACCATGTGACTGAGCAAGTCACTTCCTTCTGTCTGCCTCAGTCCCTCCATCTGTTAAGTGGGAATAAAAATAGCATCCCACTTGCAGGATTGTTGAGAGACTTGAACAGCTGACCTACGTAAAGCAAACCTCAAAGTGCTATCATTGTCATCTTTGAAGCAAAACTCTAACACATGCAATACACTCTGTAACCCGTTTCAATGCACTCTGCACATGCCAACTGTAATGCTTATTAGTGTCACATTCCTCAGGATTTATTTCACAGAGATCATTGGCTGAGTCCTCTCTACATCAGTGCAGGGGCATCTTTGTGGCGTGCTGGATGCAGCACCAGGGCTGGAGGCAGAAAGGCGTCTTCACCAGTTCAAACCTGTACCAGCTGGGTGACCCTGGGCAAATCACTCAATTCCTCACTACCCCAGGCGATATTCAAAGATTACATATTGTACATCAACATTCTTAGAGTGAATTCCTCACAGGGAGCCCCTTAAACTGATGAGATCACAGATTCATTCCTCCCTCCCCCCTAAAAAAAATGTGCTACAGAGTCCCTGACCCTGAGCAACTTCAACCAAAAATGTGAATTGAAAAGGAGTCGAAAGAGAAAAAATGGGGATGCACAACGGTGTATACAGCAAGTAAACCAGTGGTAATCCCTAGGCCAACAATATGCGACTTGAGCATCCCAGAGCATCTTCTGACAGAGTGATGGCTATGTGCTAAGCCTGGGCACACAAAATAGATATGAAATCAAGACAGGCCCTGCCCTCCTAGAGCTAACTTCCAATGGCGGCTGCAAAACCAAAAAGCAAAACCCTGGCACACTTGGCAAGCACCCTCCGCCTCCTTGGTCTTCATGGATTACTGCTAACTATGGCCCTCCTTGAGTGGATATGTGCAGGAAGTTTTCTTCCTCCTCCATCTTTCTCAGTTTAAAGGCCTTTTAACAATGTTTGCAATTATTAACTAGATTTCTATATGAATACATTATATTGAGCCCTTGAGAGGTCCCCCAAAACACCTGGAGGGGAACTTTGAGACTCATTCATTTACAGATGAGAAAACGGAAACCCATAGAGTTTTCATGAATGGCCTCAGGTTGGGAGGTTAGCAAGAAGGGTACCCTGAGATAGGAGCCCAGCCCCCCCAACTCTGCTCCAGCTTCTTTCTTTCTATAGGAACTAGGCTGAAAGTCTCTTGGCTCTTAACCAAAATGCCAGGTGATTGTTTTGCGGACATTCCATAATTGTCAGGATGCTGCCGTCAAAGTAGTTTGGGGGAGTGGGGGGGTGGAAGCTAACTCTTTTTTTTTTCTGAAAAGTTGCTATTTCTCAAATCTTCTGGGAATTCTTCTTTCAAAATTGCCTTCAGGGCATTGGGCACACTCTCCAGAATGTTCTGACCAGGGCAAGTTTTGGTCCCTAGAGTGTTCATTTGATTTTTTTCAGAAAAACTAAAAAGCCATTTGGAGCCAAGCCTGGTGAGTAAACAGCAATACCCTTTGGGGGCCAAAATGAGGAGCGAAGTAAAATAAGACAGAGGCGGAGAGTGGGCACAGTGGCTAGAGTGCTGGGCCTAGAGTCAGGAGGAGCTGAGTTCAAATCCAGCCTCCGACACTCACTAACAAGTCACTTAGCCTCTTTTAGCCCCAGTTTCCCCATATGTAAATTAGGAATAATAACAGCACTTAGCCCCCGGGGGGGGGGGGGATCAGGTGGGATGTACTTGTAAAAGCGCTGCACACAAAGTATGTAGTGGGCGTTAAATTAGCGTGAACTGCTGAGAAATGAGCCTGCCCATGGTCAGACAGGTGCTGAAAAGTGGGATCTGACTTTCCCCCATACCAAACTGCTCATTGGGCAGCCAGACATTTCCATTGTGCCCACAAGAAGACCCACAGAAAGTCTCAGGCAAGTTAGGTGAAAGACCTATGGAAACCCATGAACAAGTCCTCATGGCCAGGTAGGAGGGCTTATGAATCCACACAACTGCATCCAGCACAAAGGACAGCACTGGTTTGGCTGCAGACCACAGGCAGTGGTTCTCAACCTTCCTAATGCCGCAACCCTTTAATACAAGTTCCTCATGGTGACCCCCAACCATAAAATTATTTTCATTGCTACTTCATAACCGTATTTTTGCTACTGTTATGAATCGTAATGTAAATATCTGATATGCGGGATGTATTTTCATTGTTACAGATTGAGCATAACCCATTGCGGTTGAGAACCGCTGCCATAGAGATTCATGATTGGTTGTTTTTAATCTTCTTAGAGATGAACAAAAGAAATCCCAGAATCCTTGTGACCTGCCCAAGATTGTACAACAAGAGACAGAACATTCAACAAAATTCAGGCTTTCTGAGGCCTGGCCTGGGCCCCTTCCTTGTGCCACACTGCCTGCTGGCCCAAATAGCATGGCATTCTTCCTAACATGACGTTCCTGAAGTGTTTTTTTTAATCTAACCACATCATTCCCTTACTCAGTGAACTCACATGCCTCCCTGATAGCCCCAGAATCAACTAGAAATTCCCCCGTCGTTGAAACTCTTTCATAATCTACCTTTCCTCCTGTTTTTTCTTCACATACTGTTGTCCAGTCTAAATGGCCTCCTTATTGACCTTGGGCCCCATCTGCTGTCTCAACATCTTTGCTCTGGCTGTCCCTCATTTCTGAAACAGACCCTTTCCCCTTAAAACCCTTCATTTCTTGCAAGATTTATAGCTCAAGTGGCACCTTCTACTTGAAACTTTTCTTTTCCCTTCTCACACGCCAAATTGCTTTGTACCTACTTTGCATACAATTATATATGTATGTCTTTCCCCCAATAGAGAGTAAGCTCCTTGAGAGCAAGGACTAGCTTTTATTTTTCACATTGATCTCAGTAGCTCCAGAGACTAGGATAGTGATTGGCATATAAGAGGTAATCAATGTTTGTTGATTGATTGTATCTTAATTTTCTGGGCTCATAATTAATAAGGCATGCATTTAGGTCTACTTTTCCAGTGATGATAATGGATTCATGTTAAGCAGACCACTCTCCTCTTGTCCTTCTGTGGCTAAGGGAATGAATTTCTTAGAGATTTGGTAAAGTAGTGTTCTGTAACAATGGATCATATTTCTTTTATGTGAAACATAGTACCTAATTCTGGGATTACTCGTAACCTTAGAATCATTAACAGATGCACAGAGACATAGGGAAAATGGCGGGGGGGAGGTTAGGAGGGAAGAATGAGAGAGACAGAAAGGCAGAAACAGAGACACTGAGAGATGAGATTTTTTTTTAATTGTCACCTGCTATGTCCAAGGCACCGTCCAACATGCTAGAGATTTGTGAAAGAATTTGCTAAGTGGCAAAGGTGATAGTCTTCCAATCTATTAGAGGGGATACAACATGTACACACATAAGCATGGCTGAACAGAAGACTGTGACGGGGGCAGGAGGGAGGGAATCTACATCATGTGCTCTAAAGATTTGGAAGGTTTTCCTGACATCAAGCTGAATTTGCCTCTTTGCAGGTGACGCCCTTGGCTCTGTCCTCAAGGGACAAAGAGAACAAATCTAGTGTCTAAGGAAATTGAAAGTAGGGGTAACTTACACAAGGATGCTTCCTCTTCCCCCCACCCTGGCCATTACGATTCAACATAGTTCTAAAAATGCCAGCAATAGCAACAAGAGAAGGGAATTAAAGGCATGAACATCAGCAAAGAGGAAACAAAATTATCATTATTTTCAGACCAGTCAGTAGACAATCATTGTTAAGTACCTAATACGTGCCAAGCAGTGCCCTAAGCACTAGAGATACAAAGAAAGGTAAAAGATAGTCCCTGTTTTCAAGAAACTCACAATCTAATAGAAGACCACACATAAAAAGAAGATGAAAAGTGTGGGAAGGTCCCCCAGCATACTTGAGTCCTGCAGTCAGTGGGAAATGATGAGATGGCTGCACTGGGCACCCTCTAAATGGAAGATCTGAAATGAACTCTCAGATGTCCACCATCCAATCAGAGGAGGTGTGAGCTTCAGAGCTGATGTGGTCTTCAGGGACAATTCTGGAGATCATGATAAAGTCGACAAGAGCAGTCAGGTGGGAAATATGATTTCTGGGGGAAAAAACCCAGAAAATCAAGAAAGAAACTAATTGAGATTATCAATAGCTTCTATAAAGAGAAAAGATTCAAAACAAATACACAAAAAAAACACTTCTAAAGGGCAATAACAAAAACCAAGAGGAAATGATTTTTTAAAATTCTATTCTAAAGAAACTAGAAGGGGGAAAGCTCATTTTCAACTGAGAAAAATAGGAACAATTTCATGGAGGAGGCTGCTCCTGAGCTGGGTAGGATTTCATCCCAAAGCACACTTTCTAATCGGTTTTAAGGTGGGACCTCTGACAATGTTTTCGAATAAATACCACATTACCAGGATTTCTCCCTCTTGTGTACCATTTAGGGATCATGAGGATTGGCAGTCCAATAGAAAACTTGCCCCAAACTTACCACTCTTCGAAGGAATAAATGAAAGAGTTTTTCTTTCTTTTTTACAGAAACCCTTTTTAAAAATCTCCTGTTCAAAATAACCTCACATCTAAGCTAGAAAAAAAGCATCTCAAGAAAATAAACTGCATGAATAACATGGGCATATATTCAGTGGCCCAGAAGAATAAACTCCAAAAACTGAAAGTAGACTAGAGTCATAAGATAAAATTTTTAAGAGAGAAAACCCCAGACACAGAAGGACAAGGGAAAGGAGCGAATGGAGGAATCAAATGAATCAACATGAAATATAAGAAAAGATAAACAGAATTATAGATCTTAAGACTGGGGGAAAAAGTAAGAAAAGCCTTCACTGGTTGTAGAGAGCCCCCAGTGAGGGCAATATTGTTGTCTGCACTAAGCCCTGACACGTTTTATCTGGTTGATCCTGGAACACCTGGAGTGGAGCCTCTCTGTAAACTCATCCACTCATTCTACTGTTAGAAAGTTTGTTCTAAGAGAAGAAAGTTTCTCCCTGCTCAGACTAAGGCCATTATTCTTTGTTATCCTCTTAACCACAGTCAATAAGCCATCCCTTTCCTTTCCACTCTCCCCCGGCAGTATTTATGGCGGCATCAATAGCGCCTTTCCTTTGGAATGTACATATGCAACTCCCTTGCTCTCTGAAGCCCTCCAAATCCACAGTTGTGAACAGAGGAAGGGGAAAGGGAAGGCTCATCTTTCCAATCCTTTGTATTCCCTCCAACTGATCAATCTTTGTCTCCTAAAGAATGAGCAAAGCCAACTGCACTGGGCAGTCAGTGCACTCTCTAAGTGGGCATGTCTGCCAGCCCTTCTGAGTATTGACTGGCTGATTGATTTTTAAGATTTATAGAAATGCACTCACTGCCAAGGTCTCGGGGCACCTATATGACAGCAACATTAAGCAAAATAAAAAAAGTGAGCATTACCTTGTCCCCAAGGGCTTCCCATTGCCATTCCAACAGGAAAAAATAACCCATCTACATTAAAAAGTGGGCTTTGTGCCATGCTCTGAAGGTCAACCAAACAAGGCCTTGGTGGCAGCAAGAGAATATATAAAGGCAACGAGAGGAGATACCCTGTATGCAGAGCCTTTTGGCCTTTATCTTGTGTGATCCTCACAACCCTAGGAGGTAAATACAGTGGGCATTATTGTCATTCCCATTTTGCAGATGAGAAAGACAAGACCCAGAGAAGTTAAGTGGGGTGCCCAGTGTGATTTAACTCTTTCTCTTTTAAGTAATTTGTCCTTTTTCACCAAAAATAGGATGTGTTCATAGAGTGGTGGGTCCTGGGGAAGAAATCCAAAGGGAAAGGGAGCTCGGAACATTAATTCAAACAGGTATGAAGCCAAGACAGGTCCATAGGGAGCTCCCGGCTGTAGCACTGGGTCATTACATCTATAATGCAGTTGGTAAGAACAGAAGAGAAAAGTAAAAGTAAATACCGGTTGAGCACATCTTTGGTCAAGTTTATCTGGACTAGCACAGTTCGTTTATTTTTTTCGTGCTGAACCTGAAGTCAGAAGTCTTAGGTTCTAATCTGGACTCTGACACTTGTGAGCAGCCTGGCTATGAACAGACCATCTTCCCTTTCTGAGCCTCCATTTCCTCATTTGTAAGGTGGACTACTTACATATGACTAATTCCCAGCATTGCTGTGGAAAGACACTGGCAAAGTATTATAGAATTATCCTCATTATTACCATTATCTTGGACCTAACTCCTTTGAATGAGTGGATGAAACTGTTATTAAGCATTAAAGTGTCACGAAGAATCATGTCCTTCTTTAGTGGCATTCAGCCTGCCAGCTCAACTGGCCAGGACCTAAGAGATTCTAAGAACAGACTTGGGGCAGAATGACTGGCAAACACCTCCAAGTCTTTTCTTCTCTAGGCTAAGCATTCCTAATTCCTTCTCTTTTTCTTAAGGTTAATATCTCATTTAATCTTTGCATGACAGTCAACCATTGATTTTTCAGGGATGTCTAATCCAGTCTATGTCACCCTGATTCTTTTCTTCCAAAAGCACCCTAACATAGCAATTAGAGCACTGAACTGAATGTCAGAAAGACCCTGGGCAAGTCAAATAAACCACGGCCCTCATAACAATAGCCCATGTTTGTTACAACTCTTGAAAGTTTGCAAAGTTCTTCAGGTCACGTTTGAGGCTCCCAACATGGCTCTGTGAGGCTGATACTCTGGCCTTATTAATGGCCCCTGACTTGTAGGGTTGTAGGCAGCTCAAATAAGATTCTAAAGCGCTTGACAAATCTTAGGGTGCTACAGAAATGTCAGCATTATTATTCCTAAAAGAGCAGAGTAAAGGGGGCCATATTCTACATTATGCCTCACTCACTGCAGTCCAAGATAACAAGTTTTCAGGATAACAATCACTGTTGAGCTTGGAATTTACTAAAATAACCAGGTATTTTTCAGACTGCTATCTAGCCAACCATGCCCACATTGAATGAGTAAAGTTAGGTTTTTGAACCCAAGATATATTTCACATGTATATTTCTTAAATTTGATCTTCTGAGATACAGACCTTCACTCTAGCCCAGGGGTGGGGAACCTGCATCCTCGAGGCCACATAAGGCCCTCAGTGTGGCCCCAAAGGGCCACATGTGGCCTTGAAGCTGCAGGTTCCCCACCCTGCTCTCAACTCTAATGTCTTATTGGCACACAATAGGTACTTAATAAATACTTCTTGATTGTTTTTTGGAATCTGACTATAATTGAATGTGGTCATTCTTCTTGGTGGTTTTATGTCATCTACAAAAGTAAATGACCTGGTAGAGCCAATACAATAGGGATGATAATGTCCAAATTATGTTAGAGATCTGATCAAAATACCAATGGGATCATTCATAGAAATGTAAAATAATGTCATTTTCGGGAGAAACAAAATATTAGGGATAGCAAAGAAAACTCTGAAAAAAAAAATGGAAGAAATCTCGCCCTACTGGAAAGTCAGTGGAGTGATGGGGGAGATATAGGAGACAGCAGATTGGGGAAGGGGTTATACAGTGGGATCGCTGTTTTGGGGTGATGGGTGGGGGAAAGACGGGGAGAAAATTTGTAACTCAAAATTTTGTGGAAATGAATGATGTAAACTAAAAATAAACAAAAGTTAATTTTTTAAAAATGGAGGAAGAAAGTCCTGGGGCATCAGGATCTTAGAGATGATCCAGTCCTCCCACTTTACAGATGACAAAACTGAGGCCCAGATAGAGGAAGAAATAAGCATTGTTAGGCACCTGCTTAGTATGTATCAGACACTATGCTACACCCTTGTTATAAACATGATCTCATTTGACCTTCACAACACTGGGGTAAGTGCCACTATTATCCCCATTTCTAGAGGAAGACACTGAGGTAAACAGAGTTTGAGTGACTTGTCCAGGGTCACATGGCTGGTAAGGGTCTGAGGCTAGATTTGAACTCAAGACTTCCTGACTCCAGGCCTAGGGCTCTATTCCATTCATGCATTGTACCACTGCCTCTAGATAGAGCAAATTGCTTGAAGTGTATAAATTTTGTATTGGAAGTTAATAGGTATTTATTAGCGCCTACCATGCACAAGACATCCTGTTGGGTTCTAGAGATACAAAGACAAACCCCAAAACAGTCCTTTCCCTATGAGTCAATCCCAGTTAAATGTGGCCAAGCAAATCCCAACTAATCCTAACTCTAACTCTAAGCCAGTTTAAGTCCCAGGCTGCTGGTGTGTATAGGACACCCTGGATTGGTTTGTTCATAGCAAAGTTGGCCATATGGCCATGAAATCAAGAGAACAAAGTATAAAAGATGCACAAAGTCAGTTTGACAAGTCCTGTGTAGCAGGAAAGGTCATTGATGGTCACATTCCAACTGAAAAAAGTACTCAAAATAAATCAAGAAAGATCAAGAGTCCTGGTTTTCTTCCAGCAAACAGTCTAACTGTGAGTAGAATGTGTACCTGTGTCGTCTGAGTGGCACTAGCCCAGAGGAGTTTGGGTCATGGACCCCTTGAGCTATCAATCAGGTGAAATCTTGTAACAGTAATGAAATTTGAAGATCCCTTTCTATTGCTAAGCTAACAGGTACTTATCACCTCTGTTAAAGAAACAGAAGGTATGAACCCCTGTTGCTGACATAACAGGAAGGTTCTAAACAGGGAGGATCAATACTGTATATAAGGAAAAACATCAGCTGGAAAAGTCAGAACTTTGTGGGATGAGCATCTGAAGTCTGGGCTGCTGCTGTTGGACTGGAACTTCCGTGGAGAAAGCGATTTTGATTTTGAGAACAGGAGAAAGTGATTTTGATTTTGAGAATGGGAGAAAGTGATTTTGATTTTGAGAATGGAGCTGCTGAAGACTTCCAAGGGCCAGCTAGAGCTGCTGAGGATTTACGAGGGCCAGCTGGAGCTGCCAGGGGAAGCATGACTATGTTGTCATACTTTGTCTGTCTGTGGCTCTGTTAAGTTTTCTCTTCCCAGAAACAGAAGATGTGAAGGACTTAAGGTGGACTGGATATTATAAGCTTCAATATGGAGTGGGAACTACACCAAGAGCTGGACAAGGAGCTGGGAGCTGTCTGCCTTTGAACTCAGGTGGCAGTTGGTTAGATTCAGGTGGGAGCTGGGACCATGGAAAAGGAATCATGGAAGCTGAAAGCCTACTCCAAGTCAAGATGAAAAGACCCCTCTGTGGGAACTGAGTAGTGACTGAAATTGTAATTTACTAGTGACCTAGGGATGGATGGCTTGTGTATTTCCCAGTACCCCTTAAGAAGATACTGAGTAGTGACTGATGACTGAGTACTGACTGATGATTGAATATGACTCATGACTGAATAGTGACTGACTTGTAACTTAGTGTGCCCCATGGGTGGAAGACTTTGACTTTTTGTACTTTATGACTGAATGATTGTGTTACTGAGTGATCGATTGACTAAATGATTGTACTTTGTTAAAAAAAAATACGTGACCACTTTGGTGAAAACTATGTGGCCATTTTAGTGATAAGTTGTTGTGAATGCTATATTTTGATTTTCTGTGATAAATTGTAACATTCTGAATGCTGTGCCTTGATTTTCTGTGAATGTTTTGCTCTGATTCGTTATTGAATAAATAGATAATTCACTATACTATGTAATCAGAATCTTGAAAGCTGTTCACAGCAGCATTCTTCTGGAAAACTGCTTGTGCTTATCTTTGCAAACCTATGGACACAGAATCATGTTGTTAAATGATTGAAGGAAATGCTAAATTACAGAATAAATAAATAACTGTAATAAATAGTGAAAATTAAGATTTTTTTTTCCTATCCAAGTTCACAGACCCTCTCAAATCTATCCACAAACCCCTTGAAGATCCATGGAAGCTAGGTTAAGACACCTGCTCTAGGATAATTTACTATTTTTTACAAATTTTCCTTTCCAGAGAAAATACAAACTATGCTTTGGGAATTCAGTCACCAAAAGAATAGCCTTCATTGAGACAATTCTTGCAAAAATAAATGATCTGGTACAACCAATATAGCAGGTGTGATAATACCTTGAGATGACTGCCACACTGAGGGAGCTGAGGGGAAGCAAGACAATGAGAGCACTTTGGGCAGAGTCCAAATTGCTCAGGCCCAGGGATCCAACAAAGAGAGCCCAGTTGTCACTGTGTCATCATTATAGTTACATTGATAGGATAGACTTTCTGTGATTCCTTAGTATGGGCACAGCTCTCACTTCTTTTCTTCAGCACCAGCAGTTGGAGCTTTGGAAAGCCCTTCCTCATCCTCCTAGTTCTTGATACTCTCTCTTCAAATTACCTTATAACTACTTATTTGTGTAAATGTCTTCTCCCTCCAATAGTAGGTAAGTGTCTTATTCACAACACACACAATTAAAAGGCTGATGGCTTCAGAACCAAGAACACAGTTTCAAATCCCAACTGTCACTTGTCAGCTGAGTGATACCTGAGGTTTCTTCCACTGTAAAATGACAAAGTTGACTAGCTAACCTCAAGATTTCCTTCCAGTCCTAATACTTCATTAAAATTCTATTCTCAGAGCTATTTGAGATCCTGAGAGGTTACCTAACTTACCCAGGGTCACACAAAGAGCACATCAGAGGCAGGATTTGAACCAACATCCTCCTGACTCCAAAGTCAATTTTCTATCCGTGGCACCACTCTCCTCAGCACATGGTAAGTGATTAAAAACCTTATTGGTTGATTGATTATTATTACAATGATCTTTCTCAGGTTCTCTTTTAAAGCAAAATTGCAGACTTAAGGGAATTGGGGACAAGCTCCACCATGTTGGCTCTGCCCCTCCAAAATTGCAAACTTAACCTGTTCAACCACCTTTGCATGAGACAGTGCTCTCATTCAGGAAAGTGAAGGATTTTCAGAAACTGGCTGGGATCATATATTCCCCAGAAATTATGTTTCCTAAACAGAGGTATACCTCTCTCTGTCAAAGGTCAGGAAACTGCCACAGTACCCCAACCTTTTCTTTACCATCTTCAGCAATACAAATTCACCAATGCATTTCTTTTTCTTTGACTGTCTATACCTCCATCTGTGACAGCTATTTCTGTCTACCCCAAGCTCCATTATAAAAATCAGAAAACAAGGCAAGAAATTTGGGTTGGCAGGAAAAGGCAATACACTTAAAAGCTATAGGTTAACTCTCTTCCTAGATTGACTTTCATCAATAAATATCCATTTATACCTCAAGTCAAACACCTGATGCTTAGTCATTCTGGTCACATGTGCTCAGAAGGCCCACTGGCCCTCCAAAAGTAAAGCATCAAAATCAAGCATTTTTTTATTAGATTTTGTTTTCCAGCTGTTTTAACTTAATAGAATCTTTTTTGTTTTTAATTTCAAACTGGATGATGCTTTTGGCTAAAAGATGATCTTCTTTCCAGCCCACTGGCCCCTTCTCTGTCAATGGCTATTAAACTCAGAACAGTGATTTGCCTTGTGACAGGTCAAGATTCTTGTTCTCCCTTTGCACATCAGACTTTTTGTTTGAGGCCACCAAGTTCTGTCAAACAAATTACATTTGATGAGACAAGACTTCAAGTCCCCCCGTTCAAATTCCAATGTCTTAGGGACATGCCCATTGCAGTGCGCTGCTACAGAATTACTATAGGGCATTGTAAGGACTGATAGAAAAACAGGCATGTTATTCAGAGTTTCTGAGTCAAGAGGGACATTAGAGATCATCCAGCCCATTCTTATCTGAGTAAGAGCCATTTAATAAATGTTTAACAACCAGCTCACCAGGGGAAAGGGGAGGGGGACTATACACATGAATGATTTTTCATCTCAACTTTTTCCATTATTTTCTTAACTCTAGATTATAAACAAAGTAGCAAATCAAGCCCTAATTTGTAGCATTTGCTGATTTTCAAGGTGTAAATGCTCACGCTGAAAATTCAACAATCAGCTCTTACAAGTCAATACCAGTTGGTTCCAGCACACTGCTGACAAAAGCCTTCGCTCCAACATACCTGACAAGATGATAATCATCTGCCTACCTCCAATGATAGGGAACACATTCACCAACTCCCAACGTGGTCCGTTCTATTTGGGACAGCTCAAATCTGCTCTAACACCCACCTAGTGCTCCTAATCTCATCCATCTTCCACATGACAGCCCTTCCAATGTTTGAAGACAGCTAGCATGTTCCTGACACTTCTTTTCTCTGGGCTAAGCATCTCCAGTTGAGTCTGTCTCTTTCATTTTCTTTTCTTGGAGCTTTTTCCCAGGTCCATTGCTTTCATTTGGACATGAAGCCAGGAGGCATACACCAAGAGTGGGGCTGCCAAATGTCCACTTCACCATAGTTAAAAAGAAAAAAGCTGTAGTTGGGAACAAATGCTAAAGACAACAACAAAAGGTATCCTTTCACTTGTGCTTGAGAATAGAAGCAGACTAAAAAATGGATAAGATGTGAATCCTCAGGCTGAATGGGCCACTGACTACATAGTGAAGGCAAAACTACTCAACTCTTTTACGTGTGTGTGTGTATATATATATATATATATATATATATATATATATATATATATATATGCATACATATATATATACACGTATATTACACACACACACACACACACACACACACACACACACACACACACACATACACAGATATACTTCTTTGAGTTGGAAAGGATGGGACCAAAAAAAAAAGCTCAAAAGGAGCTGATTTGCACAAGACAAGTAAGGAGATGATAGTAGAGCATTCACAATCCCCTGATGAATTCAAGTTTGCCTGGCCAAAGTGAACTACAATCATCCTTGAATTCTAAAAGGGTTGATGGGTGTAACTGCTTAGCCATTGTCCATGATCTTTGAAAGACTGCAGAGAATGGGAGAGTTAGCTTAGGGAATTGTTTTCCTGCTTCTCTAAAAGGGAAAGGGACTATTGAGTCTACAAACTAAAGGTCAGTAAGTTAGACTTGGATTCCTGGGAAAATTCTGGAACAGATTAAAAAGATGGTTAGAAAATAAATAGAAAAGAAAATGAAGATCGCAAAGAGCCAGTGTGACATCAATAAGAGATCCTGCCAAAGTAAGCTCATTTCCTTTTTTTAACCATCCCTAGGCTGGGAGACTAGGAGAGTGGAGAAAATACAGTTGAGTGATATTTTAGCAAAGCTTTCGGCAATATCTCTCATGCTATTACAGCACTACCACAGGGCTACTTCCCCCAAATCCCACTCACATTGTCAGATACGGTCCCCATCAGGCAACTGACCACTATCCTCGAGGTTGTAGGGGTAACCCTGAGGGCTAGATTTCTAGTAGTGTCATAAGAAGCCCTTACTGGTATGTTTCTCGTTGATAATCAGTCTTAATTAGAAAAATAGTAACAAAAAATATTCCCCTCAAAGGTCAGTGCTATATCCTCCCACAAATACATATAGGGTCTGAGGAGAGAGTGGACATAAAGTACAGATGAAGTGAGGCATGCATGTAGAGCACACATTGGCTAAGCAATCACTCACAATTCTTCCTTAGTAGAAGAAGTCTTTGTCCCCTTCAAAGATTCCTCATGGAGTTCCCCTCATGTGTAGCTCTGTGCTGGGCTCTAAGGATGAATTAATGCCCTTTTGGAGTCCATAGCCAGCATTTCTCTCCACCATAATGGGTCACAGTCCTATAGCTGCTCTTCTTTATGTGACTATCATTCCCATCCTGTTAATACAATTTACACAGTTAATACTTCACCAAATCCATTGATTGATTGATTGACTGATTGATTCAGTTGGGGTGCCTTTATTGTCTGATTGCACCAATTGAGGTGAGGTGGTATCCCCACCCTTATTGGAAAAGATGGAAAGATGCGGACTAGACCACAAACCAGCTGGATGGATTAGAAACTGTCTGAATGACTGGACGCAAAATGCAGTCATTAGTGGTTCAAAGCCAACTTGGAAGGTCACAAGCAAGGTTCTCCAGGCATCTATGATCTGCCTTGTGTTATTCAATATTTTTCTATTTACTTGAATAAAAGCACAGAGAGCATGATTATCAAATTTGTGGATGATGTAAAGCTGGCAGTGATTGCTACCACACTGAAGAACAGACTTGAGATTCCAAAAGACTGTGGAAAAGTTTCTAGAACATTGTGTAAAATCAAATAAAATGAAATGGAATGGGAATACATGTAAATATTGGTTGACAAGTACAAGACGGAGGAGGCCTGATTTTTTTAGAAAAAGATTCAGGGATTTTGGTGAACACTGAGCTCAATCTGAGTCAACAGCTGGCACATTAACCAAAAAGCTAATATAAAAGTGGCCCACTGGCCAGGGTTAGGCAGGGAGAGCATCCAGAGCTACTCTGTACTCTACCCAAGTTTGACTTAGGCTTGGAGAACTGTATTTAGTCCTGGGAACTATATTTAGTAAGGACATTTATAAGCTAGAGAATGCCCAGAGTAGGAAAGCAACCAGGGTACCAAATCATGTGCTTAACCATGAGAGATTTACCTAAGAGAAGGTAGGTCAGGAACATGAGAGCTTTCTGCAAGTGTCTAGGGGGCTGTCATATGGAATAGACATGGACTGCTTCCACTTGACTTCCAGAGGGCAAACTCAAAAGCAATAGGCAGTGGGGAGAAGGTTGTGGAGGGACAAATTTAGGCTTCATGTGAGCGGACCCTTCTCACAAATTAGAGTTAACAGAAAGTAGAATGCTTTGATTCAGGAGGAAGATCCAACCAAACTAGGATGGCCATTTACCAGCTGGGATGCAGAGGGGACTCTTGCTCAGGTATAGGTTGAACTAGATAGATCTGAAGTCCCTTCAGACTCTGATATTCTATAAGAATCTGGAATTGGGAGTCAGAAGACTGGGTGTGAATCCCAGTTCTGCTTCTTGCTGCCTGTAAGAACTTGAGCCAATCACTTCTCCATAAGCCTTCCTTAGTTTTCCCATCTGTAAATATAGATGCCCAGGGAGCTTCACCAGACTCAAGAATCTCCATGAATTCTTCCAGGTGTAGGTCCTGAGGAAAATACCTTCAGAATGAGGAGAAGAGCCCTGCCACCACCTAGCTGGGGGAATTTGGACAGGGGGACCCTGACTCCTGGGACATTGAGCTAAAGAATCTCTAATATCCCTTCCAGCTCTAATAATCTATGATCCAGAGGATATGGAGGTTGGCAGAAAGAATGCTGGGACTTATTCCTGATCAAAGATGGTGCAATCTTGAAAAATCCTCGGTTTCTTCATTTATAAAATGGCAGCAACACACTATGTCCCTTACAGAGTTGTTGTAAAGAAAGCATGATAGAGTTATGAGCTGTTAACAGAAAGAAAGGTTTACCAGTGCTACTGTCCCAAATATAGACTTTCTTAGACTACAGAAGTTCACATAGTGTCATGAAATGTTGAGTTCCACAAAGAATTTCAACTCACACAATTGCCAATAATTCATTCATTGCTGCCTACCTAACACATTTTAGCCTCTGATGAGAACCAAAAAAAGAAGGAAACAAATGAGCTGATAAAGAGCTAATCCAGAAAAATGGTATTTTGTTTGTCGTGGAATAAAATAATTCATGATTTACAAGGATGCTGTAGAATGCAAATAGAACACAAACTCTTTGAAAGCAAGAGTCCTTTGTGCCCTGGTGCTAGCATGGGGCTGGCTCAGTACTTAGGTATTTAATAAATAGTAGTTGAATTGAATGGGTTCTGAAAATAGACTTTTAGTTTTCACATTTCCCTCCTCTCCCTCTCTTTCCTCTTCTAGAGTAGTAGTAGCAGCAGCAGCAGCAGCAGCAGCAGCAGCAGCAGCAGCAGTAGTAGTAGTAGTAGTAGTAGTAGTAGCAGCAGCAGTAGCAGTAGTAGTAGTAGCAGTAGTAGTAGCCGTAGTCGTAGTGGTATTAGTAGCGTAGCAGTAGTAGTAGTAGCAGTAGCAGTAGTAGTAGTAGCAGTAGCAGTAGTAGTAGTAGTAGTAGCAATAGCAGTAGTAGTAGTAGTAGCAGTAGTAGTAGTAGCAGTAGTAGTAGTAGTAGCAGTAGCAGTAGTAGTAGTAGTAGTAGTAGCAGTAGCAGTAGCAGTAGTAGTAGTACTAGTAGCAGTAGCAGTAGCAGTAGTAGTAGTAGTAGCAGTAGTAGTAGTAGTAGCAGTAGCAGTAGTA
>CM053590.1:6720199-6765421 GCA_028646515.1 Pseudochirops corinnae | reverse complement strand
CAGTAGTAGTAGTAGTAGCAGTAGCAGTAGTAATAGTAGTAGTAGCAGTAGTAGTGGTAGTAGTAGTAGCAGTAGCAGTAGTAGCAGTAGCAGTAGTGGTAGTAGTAGTAGTAGTAGCAGTAGTAGTGGTAGTAGTAGTAGTAGTAGTAGTAGTAGTAGTAGCAGTAGCAGTAGTAGTAGTAGTAGCAGCAGCAGCAGTAGTAGCAGCAGCAGCAGTAGTAGCAGTAACAACACTAATAACAAAAACTAGCACTTCTATAGCGGTTTAAGGTTTAGACTTTGCACGCACCACCTTACTTGATCTTCACAACAACTCTGTGAGGCAAGTGTTATTCCTCATGTTACAGTTGAGAGATGAAACTGAGGCAGAGAAGTTAAGTGACTTGCTCAAGGGTCACACAGCTGGCAAGTGTATGAAGCAGGATTTGAACTCAGATCTTCCTGATCCCAAGCATAATTATTATAACTTCAATGCATACAATGCTTTAAAAATCTTCAGTGTTCTATGTGTTAATGTACTCATTCGACCCTTACCACAACCCTTGAGGTTGCACTATAGGCATTATTATACCCATTTTATGGATGAGGAAAATGAGGCTCAGAAATCGACGTCACACAGAGAGTACAAAGCAGGGCTGGGATTCAAACTTGGGCCCTCTGACCTCAGATTTTACAACTACACAGCCAGGAAGTGTCACAGGCAAGATCTGAAGCTAGATTTCCTAATTCAGATCTATTATCTGTGTTGATGTGCTTGTAGTACTTTTGAAGAAAAGTACAATTGGACCTCCTCCCAGAGTAGGGTCAGTTTTCCTGTCTTTTGCTTCTCTCCACTGGCAAATGGATTGCATTCATTGAAACATACACAATCCAATTGATCTTATCCCCTCAACTGGAATTTCATTTTTTCTACTTGGGTTTTATTCAGCAATATAAATACAATTAGCCCCTGTCAGTAGGATGCCAGGAGCTGCTGATGCTGAAGCTTTACCCTCCCCTCTTCCATCCAAAAAAACCATGAGTCTGTTATATTTGGGGCTAAGTTGGGGAAGCAAGAGGAGATAGAAGGGAAGGACATTCATTCATTCAGGCAATGTTCCTCTTCCCTAAGACTGTCTGGGTGTCTTGAAGCCCACATGAGCAAAGAGGCATGGAGCCTTCCCTTCTGCCCCAGCAGAAGGATCCTCCGTGTGATTCTGGTTTTGCTCCAGTTCCTAGCTCCACACTTTTGCACCCCTAAATGTATAAATGCTTGAGAAACTGAATTGAATTAAGTCTTTGAAAGGCAGCTGCCTTAAGATGTTCTGATCTTGTAACTAGAACATGTGACCCAAGTTCTGGGTTCACGTGGACGGGGCTCAGTCAGGTTCTCCCCTGCCACATTTTTCTTTGGCTCTTCATTCTCTTACCCCCCATTTACTCCAGAAAAATCTCCAAACATAGCATATGTCTAGGTCTTCACAGAAGGGAATAAGGAGGCTCCCCAGATCCCATACAAGCCCTTAGGTTAACAATGCATGCATTAAGTACAGAGCAACCTTAATTCCACCCCATAGAAAATGCAGAGTTCACAAGAGTCCATAAACAATGAGGAAAACCTATAAAAGACAAATAGGAGATCACAAACAATCGAAACTTTCTCCTCTCTCCTATGTCCCACTTTCTGCACGGTCCTAATGTCCTCCAGGCTCATGTCACCACATTGGTATTTGGACTTCCTTTGAAAGGGAATCCCTTGGGGCTGGTAGAGAGGCAACCCCCAATATTTCAGGAAGTCCTCTGAGGGCTTGGACTGTCCCAGAAGGGATACACACCTGGGGCTGACAACCCATTGACTCCCATCCAGCAGACACACACCATCTGGGTAGCTCACAGTAACAGCACAGTGCAAATGGCATGCACCTTGTATGACTACAGCCCTTTGTCATAGCTTCTCTCAGCACTGGCAGCGGCCTTGTGCTCTGGTTCTCTACTCAAGACACATGTTGCCCAAGAAATTCCCTTCCTTTCCACAGGGGCTGAATCCCCAAATCCCACGTATTTTTAGAGGTAAAGTAATGACCTCTGAGCCACAAAGACCTAGGTTTGTGTCTTATGTCAGACACATCCTCTCTGTGTGGCTCTGGGCAAGTCTCTTTTCTTAGTCACTCCAAGCTACCCCCGGAGGCTATAAGTTTGGAGAAGGGTCTGACTTTCACAGGTAGAGAGAGTTTCCTCTTTTGAAAGTTCCCTAAATTAATGAAACCACAGGACCAGCTCCTATCCCCAAAGTTAGCATGGAAAACAGAAGAAAAAGAAAAGAGATAATGTCTTCTCTAATAGTCACACTGAGAGATTTTGGGAATAAGGAAAGATGAGGGGGGAAAACAACAAGCCTGTGTTTACCTCCCTGTAATGCTTCCCCCATTTTGGGGGGGGGGGGGAGAGGAGAAATAATTAGCCACTTGTGCGGGTTTGAAGATTCTCAGTACCAAAATGGGGCTAGAGAGGCAAAAATCCTGTAAAGTTAGCAGGGCTCGGTTTTTTTTTTTTTCAGCCCTGAGAAGTGGTTTAACCAGAAGCTTGTTCTCAGCCTGCGGCCTGGCAGCAACAAGCATCTGCTTAGAAGGGGGAAAGTTTGTAATTTTATGTTAAGCAAAGTGTTGCCTACTCAGGCAGCCCGGCATGTAATCGAGCACTTTGTGGGTTATTAAAGCACTTTGCTAATGTAGCTGAGCACTTTCATAAAACAAGAGAAGAGAGACAGCCCTCTTTCAAACTGTCTTTGAAAATGACAGAGATTTTCTTTTTAACTCCAAAAAAGAAAAGAGTTCACAAGAAAATGAGCTGCGTGAAAAAGTGGTGGAAGGCACTTGGAATCCCCGCTTCTAGCACGAGATCTTTTACTTAATCACTGTTGACAAATGGCACGCACTTCTGTCTTTTCGGAGTTTTGCCTAGACCAGCCCCTGTTCCCATTCCCTGGCACAGAGTGGGTACTTCAAAAATATTTCTTGAATTGCATAGACTTCGAAACGATTTTCCCAGTTCATTAAACGTGTCCATTGAACTGAAAGGAAAAGGGAAACCGTGAAAATGAGAGATAATGATTGCATGATAAAGGAGGCAGTTGAGCTGTGTTTCTGTCTGCTCTTCTCCCAAGAAAGCCGCACCCACCAGAACATAACAGTGACAGCCGTCACCAGTGCCTGTGGAGAGCTTGAAGGCTCTCACCTCCGCCCAGGAAAATCCAGAAGCCCAAGAATTCTCAATGTTGAAACTGATGGCTGTGTCTGTTCCTGGCAAACATGGAAGCTGATGTTTTTTCTCCTTTCATGAGATCTAGAACTGGAAAGAACCTTAAAAGTCATATGGCCCAGTGCCCTCATTTGATTTCAGTTGAGTTTCCCTATCTTGCCCAGACTGGGAGAGCAGCAGCTGTTCAGGTGCCCCATCCTGCTCCATTTCAAGCTTGGCTCGGCTTTCCTTCCTTAGCAGCCTGTGGTTCTTGCTTCCACAGGTTCACCACACTCCTGCCAGATGTAGTGGGGGCCTTTATTATGTACCCTTTGTCAAAGTGCCTCCTTAATCATGCGATTATTATCCCTGATATCTCATCACTTCCTTTTTGCTTTCGATTCAATTGAAGTATGCTTAAGGAAATAGGAAAATCATTTTCAAGTCTCTGCAATTCAAAAATATTTCTGAAGTGCCCACTCCATGCCAGAGAATGAGAACGGGGGCTGGTCTTTGGTCACTGCAGTTCAGAACTCTTGAGTTCAAACATCTCAACAGCTTCAGTCTCCCCTATAGCAGAAATTACAGGCTTGTGCCCCACTTATCTTACAAAAAAAAAATGGAATCATAGGGAAACTAAATTATTTACCTGTGATGGTACATGAAACAAGCAGAAGATATGAAATTGGAACCTACGTCCTCTACCCACCTCCCTCCTGAGTACACTGCTCCTTCTTCTAGCCCATTGTCTCCCATAATAAAGTGGAAGAATTGGCCAAGGTAAATTGTAATGTCAGAAACCAAGATTTCCTAACAGATTATTCTTTTTCAGTTCAGAGCTGTAGACTTCAAGTCACTCTAGTCTTCTGCAGGTCAGGACAAATAAATGACAGCTGATATTTCAATAGAGCTTAAGGGTTTTCAGAGCCCCTAGCATACATCATCCCTTTGGTTCCAATAGCACAATAGTGTGAAGTAGGTACTATAGGTATGTTAGCTCCCATTTTAAGAGGAGGAAACTTAGGTTCAGGAAGCTCCTACAACTTTCACTTGGTCACCCAGGGTTAGACTTTGGTACAGGGCTTCTCCTGATGTCCAGTGCTACACACCAGCTACGCAGGCCACATGACAGCTCTCCAGCCTTCCGAGGAGGATCAAGTAAGATGCTGGGCTTAAAATAGAGTCATTTCCCACATCCAAAGTGGCCCTTCTTATCACCAACCAGTCCATCAGCATTTATTAAGCTCTTTCTAAGTACTTTCTAGCCAAGTACTATGCTAAGCAAAAAATAGTCCCTGCTCCCAAGGGGCTCAGCCTAATTTTTCTCAGTGGTGATTAACAGGTTCATTTTCATTTCTTTATGATTGAGGGTGCCTCCAAGTCCAAACACATGGTCCACTGGATTGACATACTCACTGGCAAATTAATCCACGACTAATATGGTAGTAGCTCAGATTCATCACTGCTGGAACAGGGAAAGGCCTTGGATATTCAGGAGCCAGATGCCAGGCAAGAAGGGACCAGATTTCCACACACATTGACTAATGCCCCACTCCTTGGGAGATGGTCCTTAATGGAGATGACTGTTGTCACAGAGGCCCCAAGAGAGTAAGAGCATAGGGGCATGGCCAGGGAAAAGATTCGCATGAGCAGCACAGCCGGGACTGCTCTTGTGAACAGCCACCACCATGGGAGGCAGCTAGACCAGGACCAGTATTTACCAACATCAGGGATTTACCCCATCCTGGTGATCAGTAAGCCAGCACCCTAAACCAGTCGAGACAAGCTCTTACAAAGAAGGAACAATGGCTTATTGCCACACATGGATATTTATGTAGGATCTTGTACTTCAAGGAATTCTGATCCAATAGAATATGGGAGTTTCTCTTCATCCACCCTTTGGTGTGAATCATATTATGTAATGCTGCCGGCTGATTACGTTTTTTTTACTCCCTGTCTCAAGAAGTTTAAGTGGCTCCCTTTCACCTTTGGTATGAAATACAAACACATTCGTTTGGCACATAAAGCCCTTCGCTATCTGGATCCAACTTACCTTCCCAGAATCATTACATATTATACCCTTCAGAAACTCCACATCCCCAACTGGCTCATTTGTTTTACACACATGCACACATGTGCATGTGTACACGCGCACACACACATACACACAATATTCCTTGTCCTGCTCACATATCTTTGTACAGGTTATCCAACATGGCTGGAATACAATCCCTCCCCACTTCCATTATTGCAGAATCTCTAGTTCCCTTTGAGATTAAAGGAAGGTGACACCTCCTACTTGAGATATTTCCTGATGCCCTCAGCTGTTAATGGGCCCCCAGAATATAACTTTGTATCTTCTTTTAATTTATCTATGAACATCTTGTATTCTCTTGGTAGAATGCAAGCTCCATGAAAGCAAGAATTGTTTGATTTTGGTCATTTTATCCCAAGTACCTGGCATAATTCCTTACACATAGTATGTGTTTCATAAATACTTGGCAAGTAGGTGGATGGATGGATGAATAAACTAACTAACTAATTAATTAATCACTGTGCTTTCTCTCCAGGTCAGTGGCTTAGTGACCAGCACAAGAAAGATGTGACCTATCTTGTGATGATACAAATTGCCCCAGCCAAGACTCACTAAATTCTCCTGTGGGTGGCTCTCAGGTCTTTAGGAACAAGATGGTGAGGCTAGTTCTCTTACTTTCTCCTCACTGAATCCTACTGGTTCTTCTAGAAGATACATTGGCTGGCTCTCGCTGTAAGATCAATGCATTGATGGCTCAGTCCATCCATTTGTCAATTTGTTGAAGCATTCATTTATTAATTTCCCCTACCCAAAATGCTCTGCACCTCCTCTCCCCCAATATATATCCATCAACTTTCTCAGGGTCTAGCTCAGCCCAGGAAGCCTTCCATATCTGACACAGACCTAGGGTGGTAATGGCAAACTCAGCATTCTTTCTGTACCCTCTGTGCAGCCTGGTATCAGCTGCAGCTGACAGCTAGACATCATGCTAGACTTCGAGTCAGGAAGACCCAAGTTCAAATTATGCTTCCGACAGTTACTAGCTATACTGGAGAAGTTAAATCATTTAACCTTCTCAATCTGCTTCTTCATTTGTAGGGTTGGAATAAACACATTGCGTTTCACAAGATTGCTGTGAAGAAGCTGGGACAGCTAGGTGGCACATTGAATAGAGCACCAGCCCTGGAGTCAAGAGGACCAGAGTTCAAATCCAGCTTCAGACACTTAACACAAAACTAGCCATGTGACCTTGGGCAAGTCATTTAACCCCAATTGCCCTACATTACCCCTTCCAAAAAGAAAAAAAAAGGTTGGTGTGAAGATCAAACAAGATAACATGGCTAAAGAACCTTGTGAACACTAAAGAATAATAACTATTATCATTATTCCTAGTCTAGGTGCTCCTGCAGATCTTTTGTTTCCCCATAAGCCAAGCCCTGTAGATGCTCTAAATAAAACAGCTTATGAAGCAAATGAATTAGTAAAGAGTTTGTACTATCTGTGAGAGTTACAGGAAATGAACCCAGGTCTCCTGATTTGCAAACCAACAAGTGCCCAATGAGTCTTACATTGGAGGGAAGTCATTATGGTAATCTGCTGAGGTAGAGGCAAAGTCACATCAACAAGCATTAATAAACTCTTAATGTGCCAGGCGCTGTGCTGGGTACAAAAAGGAAAAATGATACTTTGCTGTTAGAATAGATCTGGGATCTCGTCAATTCCTTCCTCCTAGATATGGGTTCTCTACCACAATCAGATTCCAGCCCCTCTGGGTCCTCTCATGCTGGGTGACTCTTGCTCATGGTCTCCCAACCTATCTACTACTCAGAGACAAAACCCAACCCTGAAGTCCTTTTTCCCCATGAGTCTAAGCCTCCATTCAGGAAGTTTGTCCCCACAATAAATTTTGTCTATTGGGCACAGCAAGATGGTGTTGCAGGAACACATGAGCCGCCATTACTGAGAGGTACATTGTAGATGTGGATACCCTTCCATTAGAACACACACATACACAGCTGTGACTCTAACTGGAGTCTGAGCAAGGCAAGGAACTTTCCAAACATTGCTTTTAAAGTTCAAAGGCAGCTCTTTGCTCATCCCAAATCGTCAGAAAGCAAGCGTGAAATGGTAAATGCCCCCCTAGTGACTGGCTGGGCTGGCTGGGTGCTTTTTTTCCCCCTTCTACTGTGAAGAAAGAAAAGACAGTAAAAGTTCCTTCTGTGAGTTGCCAAGGTGCTCCCAGCCCATTGTGCAGAATCATTGTCAGGTTAAATTAGGGACTACAGACTCCATGAGTGTAAAAAAATCAATACTTGATGGAAGATTGCTCCCCGGAAAATCTGTTTTGATTCCAGGATTAATTTGTGACCAAAGCCTTCTGCAAAATGACATGCCATTAGTCAGAAAATGAACGCATTCTCCCCTTGAAATTGGATGGAAATATGTCAGGTGATTGACCCATTCATTCTCCTGAATCTCTGGGCAGAAAGAGTAGGTGTGGTAGCTATGTGAATTAGGGCCCCAAACATGGACCATTTTCCAAACAGGATTAAAAAAGAATATTTTTTTAAAAGTCCAGTGTGAATTGGGAGTATTCTCCAAGCCGCTGTCAGAAAGCTATTGCAAATGCATTCCGTCAAGGCCGATGCATTTGTCTGGAAGGCTTGACTCTCCTGTGCTTTCTAAATCTCAGAATAAGCTGTACTAAAAATCTTAAAATAAAACAAGGTTCTTTTTATTTGTTATTTTCCAAAGCAGGGGCTTGCAATATTAATGACAATGTAATTTGTGTGTCATAGATAAACCTGAATTCTTCCTCCACCCTCTCCTCTCCCAACCCCCACTCATCCTTTAAAAAGTTCTTCAGTCACAAAACTTTGCAAAAAAAAAAAATGTGAATCCTGGTCTTTGAGCAGTGTTTTTGATATCACCGTTGGAGGCCCTCTCTGACTTGGCCAAAACAAACTCCTGGGTGCCCAGGGCAGAGGCCTCTGGAGGAGCTTTCTACTCCACTTCTCTGGATACCAAATTCTAAGACAAAAAGGGCATTTTAATTTCTCTGTTTCTATGCTCTGAGCTCAACCTGCCGCTGAGAAAGTGTTCAAATGAGCTAACTCCTTGGAACAGCAGGGGCACCATTTGTCTTGAGAGGTCAGCATTTGTTTCACTGCTAGAAGAATCAACAAGGCAATGTGGGCATCCTCAGAGGAGGGAGGCCTTTGTCCCACAGGTCAAAGACAGAGACATCAGTTCCTGCAGCCAGCTTGTGACTGGCCACCAGAGATGGACCTCCAAGCACATGCTTCAGCAGCCTTCGTCCATCAGCTGCAGTGACTTCACGACAATGCCCAGACACTCGAGAAAACTGAGGGTACGGGAGACACTCCTGAAATCTTTATCAAGAAAAATATTTTATTAAAGAAACCACCCCACAAAACTTCCCTGTAGGTGCCAGTGTTCCTGAGGTAAGCCAGAAGCTGGGGGACTTCCTTTTTTGTCTCTTCCTCTTTGGGTCTGCCTCTTTTAAAGGATTCAAATCCAGCCTCAGATACTTATTAGTTATATGACCCTGGACAAGTCACCTAACTTTTGCCTGCCTCGGTTTCCTCAACTATAAAATGGGGACAATAATAGTCCTGACCTACCAGGGTTATTGTGAGAAGTAAATGACATTAACAGCTGTAAAGTGCCTAGCACGCAGTTACCTTCCCCTTCTGCCTTTGCAGGGAGCTCTACATAGCGCATACAGCTCAGGCGGCTCCAACCAAAAGGACACAGAAGAGAGCAACCTTCCCAGTGAAGGCTGATTAGCACCTTGAGCACAAGTCGCAGGTTTGACCCCCATCCTGACCACCTTCTTTCAGGACAGAATAGTGCAACAGGAAAATCGACTGTCTTGAAAGGACTCAGTGTTCTTGTCTGCAATACGGGAAGGCTGATTTTGATGACCGGGTCTCATCCAGCTCTTGAGCCACAGTTCATGCTGTTACCTGTGAGAGGGGCCAATCCTATCCTCAGATCTAATCCGTGTTACTATTTTAATGACATGAAGCCTATTGGGCCAAGTAGCCAGACCACAAAGTCACAGGGACGGTTGGCTTAGCCTCAGTGGAACCAGATAGTGAATGAAGATGTCTAGAGTTGTCCCCAAGTATGATTGTTTGTGTCCAAGGAGTTGGTAGAGAAAGGGTTTTCTTCCCTCTGCTGGTACATAGAAAAAGCCTGCAGAATGGCCTTCATTCAGAAACCATTGCCTAGTGGAGACCTTCTGGTGGGATGTAAATACCCCCCACATACAGCAAGACAAGTCCTTGGAAAACAGGTTCAGTCTGCCTTGGAAAAGAGGCACCAAGTGAAGATGGAAGGTGGGCATACCACTCTCGACCAGCCCATGAGCTCCTGTCTCCTAATATAGGATCAGATCCAGAATGTGAGCCCAGTGGAGTGTAAGCTCCTCAAGAGCAGGAACTGCTTGCTTTATTTTCCCTTTGTCTCTCCAGTGTCCCATCCATAGGAAGCACTTAATAAGGTTTCCTTTTTCATTTGGTTAGGTCTCAGATCCTGAAGGTCATAATTCATCTCAAAAGGCAGATTTAATGGACAAATATTTCTTCCACACCCAAGAAATGTACCCAGATTAGCTAGATGCATGGCTGTCATAGGTCTTAAGGAATAAAACCCAAGGTGTAGAACTGGGACGCTTGGCTTCCATTGCTGGGTGTTTCACCCCCAATTCCTCTAGGCTCTCTACCTGTCCCACGGGAGCCACCCAAGCCTCTGTGGCTCAAAAACAATTATCATCAGGTGATGCTTCCAAAGTTCTTCTTGGAATAGGTCCTCCACACATAAACCCAAAATAAGAGATCTGGAGCTAGAAGGGACCTTGAAGGCCACTACCACAATTTACACGGAAAGGACAACAAAAATACGAGGAACCAAAGGCTGTGTGATTGCAATGACCGCTCCAGCACAGAGACACAGGATGGCACCTCACTCCCTCCTTTGTGAGAGGAGGCGGCTGTGGTATGGGGTGTTGTCTGTGACATCTGCTTTGTTTTACCAAACCGTCTTTCCCCCTCCTTCTTTTTTCATTCTTTGTAAAAAGAGAGGACTTTATGGGAGGAGAGGGAGAGATATATTGGGAAATCAAGGAGATAGAAAAGCAAAGACATCAATAGAAGGAAATGGGGCAGAGAATCCATGCGCCAAGAAGGGACCTTAGACGGCCTCTAGTCCGAGACGACGAAACAGAGAAATCTGAGTGAGACTGCGTGATGATTCCTCCACACACAAACATACACAGAGCCATTTGGAAGACTAAACAGTGACCTCTTCTCTCTGAGCGCCCACATTCCGACACAAAACAATTCAGCCCATTCTAGGCAAAGATATCAAACTTTAACAATCTGTGACCAGGGTAAGAAAAATTATAGATAATAGTCAGAGAATTAGCCTTGTTATATCATGGAGAAGGTGCTTCATTGAGATCTGATTTCCTATCCTGCCTCCGACACTACAAAGCCAGTCAGCGGTCTTCTCTAAGACTCAGTTTTCTTTCTCATTTGTAAAGCAGGTGTAATACCAGATCTGCCAAACCGCTCTGAGGTATCACCCTCTCAAGACTGTTGTTAGGACTGAGTGATAGAATGGATATAGAAGAAGCTAGGTGCACAGTGATTAGAGCACAGGGCCTAAATCAAGAAGACCTTAGTGCAGATCATGCCTCAGACACTTACTAGCTGTGTGACCCTGGTCAAGTCACTTAACCCCTGCCTGACTCAGTTTCCTCAACTGTAAAATGGGGATAATAATAACACCTAACTTGCAGAATTGTTTTAAGGATCAAAGGAGATAATATTCATAACGTGCTTAGCCCAGGACACAAAGCACATAAATGCTCATTTCCTTAAAGCGATATATATTTACATATACATGTGTGTGTGGATATCTGTGTATGTGTATACATATATATAGACACATACACACACACATATATATGTGTCAGCTCTTATTATTGAGTACAACCTGAAACTATTTCCCATTCATCAGAGTAAATCATCTCCCCCAGGATCCTTCCCAAACCCAAACCTGAAGGCAGATCACAGCGCCAAGACCTTGAAGAGGCTTGATTCCTAACAGCTTCATCTCTAAGGCTATGCCCAGGAAATACTTGGTTCTCCTCCCCAGGCAGTGGAAAAGGAGATTGAGTGGGAATCGGACTGTTCAGATCCTGGCTCTGTGACTTCCTACATGACCTCTCTGGGCCTCAGTTTCCTTATCTGTACAACAAGAATGATGGACTCAATGCCCCTTCCATGACTACTTGGGGACTGCCCACGCAATTCCCGCAGGCGCTGATGACCAGGTTTTCTCTCCATTTTCACTTAGCACCATGTGAATTTCTCTTGGGCAGGATGACTTGGGCCATACCTCCTGCTGCCAATGCCCTCCAAATATCATTTAATAATTCAGCAGCAACCATGTAACTTCCTTCTCCATCAATAACCGGGTGGACCCTCACTAACATAATTGCCAAGAAATACTTAATTGTGGGACAACTAAATGGTTTGCACTTTTAATTTTCTCATTGTATCTTATGTATGACTTTCTAGTCCCCTCCATGAACTCCACGATCCAGTCCTACTGGCCTGTGTGCTGTTCTTCACACATACTACTACACCTCCAACCTCCATGTCTTTGTTACTGTGCCTAGAATATTCTCCCTTATCATCTCCAGCTCTTAGAAACCCTGGCTTCCTTTAAAGTTAAGCTCAAGCACCACCTCCTACAGGGGACCCATCCCTATCCCTTCAGCTACTAGAGCCTCCCCCTCTAAAATGGGGAAGAGAGCTCAATAATCATCATAGCAGTAAGTTATGCAGTAGCACTCTAAGGAAAAGCACTTATATTGCTTCATGTGATCCTCACAACAGCCCTGGGAGCCAGGTGCTATCATTATTCCCATTTCATAGATAAAGAAACCGAAACAGTGGTTAAGTGACTTGCCCAGGGACACACAGCTAGTAAGTGTCTGAGGTGAAGGGCTCCATTCATCCCCTATATCACCTAACTGCCAAGTGATAAAGGAGCAACTTTAGATAAAGGGAATTTAAGTGCAGAGACATTCACAACAGACATTCTCCAACTAATATGGAGAAGGCGAACCTCCTGGAATGGCTTACCTGGAAATGAGGTGCCTTCAAAAGGAATTAGTCATCTGGAGCCTGTTCTCTTTGCGAGACTTATTCCTGTTTGTCAGTGTTCTGGTAAGAGAAGAGACACCATGCTCTAAGGAGAGAGTCCATGGTACTGCCTGACCAGAGACCATTGCTGGGTCTATGAATGAGATCCTGTTCTCTTTGCTTACACATTCGTTCCTTCATTCTAGGTGAAGGAGGCTGGAGGTTGCCAACTTGTAAGTTTGGAAAGGTCAGGAGAAGAATGAGGAGCAACTCCAGGATCCAGTCCTGTGGGATTAAAACAAGGATTCATCTGGCAGTGATCCTGCCCTTGAACCTGCCCTTGGTGGGACCAATGCTATGGAGAAACTGTGTTTCATCTGAGCTCCCTCTTTCCAGAGAACGAGGTGGCTTCAGGAAGAGTGTGCTCCCAGGGTGTAGGTTTGTTCTTGCCAAATCTTTGAAGTCAAAATCCCTTTGTAGAAGCAAAATTATGTTAATTGGGTAAATAGAACTGAGGCATTAAATACTTGCAGATAACAGTGGGAGGAATACACTGGGGTTTGACCCCACGACATTAGAGAGAAGTTACCCCCAAGTCTTCAGGGATACCCTTGAAACCCTGAAGGATATATAACCACCCTTGCTCTGGGAGAGTGAGGTCAGAGCACTCATGAAAACTGGAAGGAAAAAAATTCATTGAAAAATAATACTTTGGAATGTGGTCATTTACTATCTATTGTTCATAAGATTTTCTAGCAAAAAAAAAAAATAAGGTATCATGGTGTATAGAAAGAGGAGGATTAAGAGTCAAAAGACTGATTTTGATTCATACTCTGCCACTAAACTTGGGCAAAGCATTTATTCACTTCTCTAGGATGCAACTCCCTGCTCATCACGTAGCCTCAGTGGGCCCGCAGAAAATCTACCCAGTCTTGAGACAATCTGGATCCAGTTCAGCACTTCCTTGAAAACTTCGTTCACAAGACCCCATTGATGTGGCAACTTTTAGCAGCAAGACCAGGGACACATGAGGTCAAAACAAAGGACACAGACAGCCTAATAAATCACGTGAAAGGAAAAGCTTCCTCCAAGCACCCATGGAGTGTACTTTCCCATAGATCCCAATTCCACCAATGAGGAAGAGAATGCATTCAGAGAACACATGTGACCAGGAAATATGCATGAAGGACACATATAGGGAGCACGCCAGATGGAACACACCAGGAAAACATGTCGCCAGGGAGCATGCATGGTGTGCACACACATAGAGAATGTACTGGCTGGGGCACTTGCCATGCTGGAGCTATTTATGTTTCTCTAACACTGCAGAGCTGCCTGTGCTTCCTGGGGATGTTACTGGGCTATCTTCTGATGACCACTCAGCATCTCTACTTTTCATCATGAATTCTCACATAACTGTTTGGTGTCTTTCCTGGAGAAACCAAGCTACTCTTTGCTACTACCTGCTGACTGTCTGCACTGCAGGGCCATTTTCTGGGCTCTCTGTACCCATCTACTGAAGAATAATACCTAAAATCCCCCCATGAATAGAGTAGACTGAAAATTTTTAGGGAACAGCCAAGTATGTGAACCATCACACCCAACTAAATCTACTAATAAAAACTGGTAGGATACCCCAGGTTAAGACTAAGCTTATTCTATTAACTGTCCTTTGATATCGATCATGGTCCATGGTCCCAGATTTCTGACTTAGGGTTAGAAAATTCCTTCTAATTTCATTTTAATCCATGATTGTGAGTCTGTGTCCCCAAAACCTATTTCTGAGACTCTACCCAAAAAGGTACCTATCGTAGCTGTGTGGAAGCTAGAGTGACAAAGCTCGCAGGTTCCCAAAATGTTCTTTGACTGACATGCAAACAAAGTAAAGTCCAGAAAGGTAAGCTCTAGACCACATTCTTTCATTCACTCGTCCTCCAGCAACCAAGCTTCTCTGGTGTTCATTTACTTTGCATTGCCTAGCATAGAAGTGTTTTCTCTGTACTCTTAAAAATGAGGAGGGTTGGACCAGAAAAATCCCTGAGGTCCCTTCTGCCTCTACAGATTGGCAATTGGGTAAAACATGAGGTAGCCATGGAGAGGCCAAGACCCTTAATGCAGCATAGAATGCTTACAAAGCACTTATCTCTCAACAATCACGTGAGAGAGAGACAGGACAAGAAGAGTAATAACAATTGCCCCCATTGTCCAGAAGGAGTAGCTAACTAAGTGATGTGTTCACACTCATGTGGCTTGAAGTTTCCAAGCTAGGACCTGAACTCAAGTCTTTTGCCTAGGAGTTCAGTGCCTTGTCCAGGCCTGCAGGCTGCTATTATCCCAGGAATTGGTCTGAAATAATGGACTTCAAAATCAGGAGGAAGTCAGGCTCTTCAATCTTGACAACAAGATATCAGCTCTGCCTCCGCTGTAGCTGGTAGCTAAAGTCTGTGAGTACCTCTTTCATCTGCAACACAGAATATCAGCACTTTCAGGCACTTGTCAGTGAATTCAACCAAGGTCTGACTGCGATTCAGCTCTTGTCAAAAGCTTGCCTGAGACAGTTGATGCTTGAGAGAGGAGGAGACAAGGAAATGGTAACTAGCCCATTGCCTAGGTCCTAAAAGCTCTCTCCCTCGTCTGACTGAAATCATCTGAAAGTTCCAAACCCAAGGATGCCTGAATTATCTCAGTTACCCCAGGCTCCCACATGTAGAGCTGAGCTGGAAGGGACCACAGACACTATCAAGAACAACCCGCTTTTTAAGGAAACCAGAGCTCAAGGATATCAAGTGATTTGTCCACAGTCACACAGGTAGGAAACTTGTGGTCAACCTAAGAGCAGTTAGGTTCCTACTGCTCTTACAGTTCCTACAGTCTCCTAATGGTTACAAAGTGGTTTGTTTTATACAGTTTCGCTTGTTCCTCACAAAAGCCCAGGTGGCAGACACTATTGATTATCACCTCCATTTTACAGAGCAGGAAACCACAGCTCAGAATTTAAGTGACTTGCTCAGGGTGACTTTCTAGTCTGAGGCTGGATTCAAACCCAGGTCATCCTTATTTCACATCCAGGATTCTGGTCACTAAACTACTCGGACGCTATCAGAAAAGGTCCCCCTGACAAGACCTCAATATCTGTATAAAAGAGAACTATTGTTATTAAGAAATGACTTTGACTTCCCCCCTACACAGGCTAGGAAAAAAAGAGAGCAATGAGTAGGACCTGTGTGCTGAAAACCATTAGCCTCTATGATTTGGTAAGCAGATGTTAAACTGATGATCAAGGATGTGGAAGGAAGGTAAAAAAGGAATTAGGGAGAGGGGAGAAGAAAGAAAAAGGAAGGAAGAAAGGAAGGAAGGAAGGAAGGAAGGAAGGAAGGAAGGAAGGAAGGAAGGAAGGAAGGAAGGAAGGAAGGAAAGAAAAATCCCAAAGTAGACAAATCAAGCACAGCAAGTCAATGAAAAATGAGAAATTCCCAATCAAAAAAAAGTAAGAAATTTCTAGAAATAAAGGGATCAGTAACAGAAGTCTTCACTGAGGAATGGACTGATTTCCACAGGCTTGGTCAGTATGCCAGGTGTCATTCATAATTTAAGCAACTTCTAGAACCCAGGTAGAATCTGGGGGAAGCAGGGGATTCCCAGAGTGCCTAGTCAGGCTGACTATGCTGCTGGAACAACACCATCAGTTTTAACACTTATTCGACCCCAGCAGGAAATCAAAGGCAAAGTGAAAGGGTAAAAGTGAAAGATAATTGAAGGCAATATTAAATGAAGTTTGGCAAATCTGATAAACACTTGGGTGTGAATTGAAGGTTTGCAAGAGTCTTTCATTAGCCAAGTTGTTGTATTCTATCTCCATAATTCCCAAGTATAGGCAGGAAATGAGTTCTTTCTGACTAAATAGCATCATTTAAAAGACCTTAGTACATTTAAAGACAGAGTCCCCAGAGGGGCCAACTATCAATTTGCCAATGAGAACTGGCCTCAACAGTGACCAACAAGAATGAGAGAAGACTGAAGATACCACTTCCAACAAATATGGAGCCCAAAGGGAGCTTTACAGGGACCAAAAAAGACTGTGCAATATCTATTTCAGTCAAATGCTGTCCAGGCAAGAAAAAAAAATGTTCTGATAGCACTCCCCACTCCCTCATCCCCATCCACCATAACCCCATCCTGTGCCACCCTCCTCTTCCATGGTACTCTCTGGAACTTCCACTATTAATAAACTGCCTTTCATGTCAGACTCTTCTGCTCACACTCCTTCCATCTTCTTGCAATCATGGGAACCTGAATCTCTCTCTCTCTTTCTCTCTCTCTCTCTTTCTCACACACACACACACACACACACACACACACACACACACACACACACACACACACACACTGAAATACTGTATCCTTGGCCACTGTGGTCAGCACTAGAAATACCCTCTTTCATGGTTATTCATGACACATCATACCCATAGACTTATGTCCATGCACAAATGCACAAAGGATGGAGGAAGCAACATGAACTAACAATACTGCCATAAGAAGGCACACCTGATCTCATGAAAATCACCAAGAAGTGATCAGATGAGACCCAACACTGGCACGGGACTCTGGAAGGGAATACCTTCTCCAAAAGAAATCCGATAAAAGGAGGTCATAGTTATGTGTTTAAGTAAATGTCATTCTAGTTTTGGGGATCCCACTCAGGCCCCCTCACTAACAGGGGCACATTCACCATGGGTGGAGATGACCTGTATCTCCCCTTACCCTTTCTCTGTACAGTGTGAGAGCCTTCACTGAATCATGACCTTACCCTTCCACCACTTACTCTCTACTGACGCTCTAGGTAGGATTTGTTGATCCTTCCTCTCCTCTTTTTGCTTTGAATTATAGCATGGCCTCAGTTTGCAGGCCCCATGATGCCTCCCTGCTAAATATACCATGTGACTTTGGCAAAGGGCCTGGGTTTGAATCACAGGTGTACTGGGACAATTGAAACCCCAATGGGGTAGCAAAAAGACTTTGATTAGAGGTCATAGAAAAAAAGATGAATGGGATAGTTGAGCCTTTTAGCAGCAGAAAAAGAACCTGCACCATTCTCTGCCTGTATGGAAATCCTCCCTCTAACTCAATCCACCTGGAGGCTAGATCAGTAATTCAGGAAACCTGTGGAGCAGGTGTGGCATATAGTTTTGCTGGTTAAGTTCAGACAATGATTATTACTATAGCTGAAAGATAAAAAGAGACACTTTGTTCACCCTGTCTTTCTGTAGAGTCTTCTCCCAAATTCCCTGTCTTCTACAAAAGTGCCCCCCTGTGGTTAAACCTGCATTCTATTGAGGGCATGCAACATGTACCCAGACAAGTAAATAAACAGTCACCTGAGGAGATAAATTCACAGCTTAGGAGATCAACAAAGGTTTCCCAATAGAGAGGCACCTGATGCCAGGAAAACATGAATCCAAATCTGGCCTGAGACTTTACTAGTTATGTGATCTTGAGCCCGTCACTTACATTTTCAGCCTCAGTTTCCTCATCTATAAGATGGTGTAGTATGTGCTTTCCAGGGTTATCCTGAGGATCCAATGAGATAAGAATAAACTTTCCAACCTTAAAATACTTTGTAAATGCCAGCAGTCATCACCATTGTATGCCCAGCATCATGTCTGAGTGTGTCTATGTCTGTATTTGTGTTGTACAGAAAATAAAATAGCATTTGTTCACAGAAGGGGGAAATAGGTTGTTGGCTCAGTCTTGGTTAGCTACTTGTCGACCACATTTCCAACTGCACTACCCCATCCTAGACACATTAAGTAATAATAAAGAGTGTAGGAAATATTGTAATACAGGAGAATTAGAAACATATGCTCTGCCTCTCATTCTCTCCATCTTAATGGAAATCAGAGAGCAGTAAATGCTATTTCAAATGCACGTGTTAACTCCCAAGTGATGTGTGTACATGACATGAAGCTCATTTATAACTAGTGGAGGCATAATTAGATTATCAATATAGATGAAATATGAACTAAGAGGTAAGCATTTCTTACTACATAACATTCATTATTTATAGATACTCACAGCTCACTTGCATCCTCCAACAGACTGCCTGCCCCTGCTGCTTGCTCCTACTGTCATTTCTTGGGATGAGGTGTGGGAATGATGTCAAAAACACCATCACCAAGAAAAGTCAAGGAAGGCTCTGCAATAGAGAAGTGGTCAAAGGATATGAGCATACATTTCTTAAAAGAAGAATTGCAAACTATTAACAACCACATGAAAGATTGTTCTACATTACTATTAATAATAATTATTAATAATTAATAAATCAAAGCTATTCTGTTTTTACCTTAAACCCAGAAAATTGGCAAAGATTACAAAAATGGAAATAGTCAGTGTTGGAGAAGCCAAGGCAAAACAAGCACACCAATAAATGCTAGTTATTATTATTAATACTCTGTTGGCAGAGTTGTGAACTGATATAACCATTCTGCAAAGCAATTTAGAGTTGTGCTATAAATGTGACAAAAATATCATTTTGGCCCAGAGATCCCACTACCAGGCACGTTTCCCAATGAGACCAAAGATAGAGACAAAGGTGCCATACACACCAATGTATTCATAGCAGCATTTTTTGTGGTATCAAAAAAAAGACTGGAAACAAAGAAGATGCCCATCAATCGGAAGATGGATAAAAAAAAAAAAAAGCTGTGGCATATGATTGTGATGGAATACTATTGTGCTATAAAAAATGATGAGTAGTATGGTTTTAGAAAAACTTGGGAAGACATACAAGCTTACAGAAAGTGAAGTGAGCAGAACCAGGACAACAATGTACACAGTAACAGCAACATCGTAACAATGATCAACTGTGAAAGACTTTGCCACTCTAATCAAGACAATAATCTGAGACAATTCCAATAGATACATGATGAGAAATGCTGTCCACTGTCAGTGAGAGGATTGATGATCTCTGAGTGAAAACAGAAAAGTACTTTTTAAACTTCCTTTATTTTTCTTGAGGTTTTTTGAGTTTTCCTTTGCAACGTGGCCAATATGGAAATATGCTTTGCATTACTTCCCACGTATAAATGATACATTGTTTGCCTTCTCAAAGGGTGAGGAAGGGAATGGAGGGGAAGAATTTTGAACTTGAAATTTTAAAAAATGAATGTTAAAACTGTTTATATATAACTGGGAAATATTTAACAAAATAAATAAAAAATACATTTAGGAAAACAAAGTACAAATACAAAAAAAAAAAATTGCCCATCAATTGGGGAATAACTAAACAAGTTAGGGCACACAATTGTAATGGAATATTACTATACCGTAAGAAAAAATGAATATAACAGATACAGACAAACATGGGAAGACATTTCACATGAACTGATGGAGAGTAAAGGAAGCAGGACCAAGAAAACAATATGCACAATGCCTATAACAATGTAAACGGAAAGAATAAAAGCAACAAAAAAGGAAACTGAGGGCTGCATAGTTACAATGATCAAGGTTGAGAAGATGCACCTCCCCTTGCTCCATTGCAGACACCTGTGTGGGACAACAGTGTGCAATATTGCTCAAAGCAGCAGAGATGGTACATGTGCTGCTTGGCTTTGATGAACTGGGCTTTTTCTTTTTTAATCTTTGTTACAAAGGAAAGGTCAAAAAGCAGGAGAAGAGGGAGATATGCAGAAATTAAGATGATGAAAAAACAAAGGGCATCAGTTGCAGAAAATGCATTTAAGTCAAGCAGTTTTGCTGCCAATGGACAAATCCAGCACTGAAGTCCAATCCAACAAAGATGGATTAATGAAACCTTTTATTTAAAAGTAAAATTACAGTAAAAGTTTTGCATCAATTGGACATTCCTGATTCTTCTAGTGTTAAGGATTTGCTGTGCCCAAGTGAACGTGAAGAGTTTGATATTCAAAATTAACCAAAGTCCTCTTTTTATACAGCACTTTGGAAGGGAGGGTGGCACAATATGAATTAACAATGTTTTATAAAAGAAGAAACAGGCTCAAAGTTCCCAAGGCCACACCACTAGCAGGTATCCAAAGTCAGAGTTGAACCTAGGCCCTCAGCAAATCCCCTCTATACACACACACACACACACACACACACACACACACACACACACACACATACACACACACACAGAGCTGTTTGAAAATTTTTCAATAAAAAGTTGCCCCACAATTATAGCTACTATGGAGAACTACTGTTACAATGTTCAACAGAACAACTTCAGGCCTGTTGCCTCTTCTATGGACTGTCACAGTAGATTCTTGGTTGATCTCCTTGCTTCCAGTAGGTCCCCCTCTAACCCACCTTCCAATCAAATACTCAAACACATCTTTGAGTTCATCAATGTGTGTATTAACTCCAATGATACAGATTGCCACCCATCCATCTTCTACCCAGGTGGCAAAGAAATCTTCTATCTGATGATGCCACTCTCCTATCAAAATCTTCAATGGCTTCCCATTGCCCCAGGACAGATTACAATTTCTTCCTGGGTTTTGATCAGGTTCCTTTGTGCCTTTCTTTCAGTCTTATTTCACATTCCTCTCCTTCCCCCACTCCACTGATTCTTGTACTGTAGCAGCATGTTGGCATAGGCAGTTCCCCACACCTGGATGGTATTCTTGTCCACCTCTCAGAATCTTTATCTTCCTTCAGGGTTAGGATTAGGGTTAGACTATATCTAACTGGTGAGCTCTCCCAGTCATGTTTCTATAATTATCCACATCATCCTCAAAGCTATAGCCTAATCTTTGACTCTTCCATTAAAGCCCTGGAGCTCCACCCAAGGAGAAGCAAGCACATTTGGCAGGCCACCAGGAGTCACACCCTTGGCTCACAAAGAACAGCAGTAGGGCTCTCTCTTACGCACAAATATATGTAGAGGAAAATCCTCAAAGATGGGCCAATGGGAGCCAGCAGAGAGCCCTACAGAAAATAATGCTGGTAATGCAACACCAGCCTAAGCCCAACTGCTCAGAGACCTGGACTAATATATTGCTGGATGTATAGGAGCCACCTGATTAGAGGAACAAGCTCCATGAGGGCAAGAATCATATCTTCACAAACTTGATATCAAAAAAAGTCAGGTCTTAAAGAATAAGTTATATAATTCTTGAATCACCTAGCCATATAACATGGCAGTTATTATAGAGTCATTATAGAAAGGACCCTATGGCAGAGTCATTATAGAAAGGACCCTATTAGGTTTCCTTACCCTGCCATGGCTAGACAAAGAGTTGTCTAAATAAAACCTTCCTTCGGCTATTGTGAGTTTCATGGATATTTTAATATCCATCTTGTCTTGGTGTACTTATTAATGACCTCCTTGTTTCCTGTTCTTTGACCCGTATGTTTCACTTTTAGAGCCAATTGGTTATACCTTCTTCATGTCAAATTGTCTGGAGTATTCTGGCATAACCAAAATCACTGATGATTGCATTTGGGAATAACATTGTTGGTAGTCAACTAGTGCAAATGTATTACAAGTTGTATGCTGTACAAAGAATGGCTCTTGTGTTTAATTTTATTTCCAGTATAGTCTTCTGATTCTGAATGCTCATCCCAAGCACTCGAATGATGGTGTTTTAAAAGAACTGATATTTGACTAAACAACATAATCCAAAAAAAAGAAATCATACCTTCAGATCTTTGTATGTCCTCAGCACCTACCACATGCTCTCCACAACATTTAATAAATACTTGTGGAATTAAATTGAGCTTGATTCAAAACAGAAAGCCCACTGGAGAACCCAATGAGGCTGGCACTACCTAGACATCAGCACTCTAGTTTTTGAACCTTTCCCTTCCTCCTCCCCCATATGAGAACTCCTCTGTCCTACATACTGCTTCCGTAGGATATATTCTACTCTCGTTGGCATTGCTGTTCAGTTGTTTTCAGTCATGTCTGACTCTTCATGACCCCTTTTGGGTTTTTCTTGGCAAAGATATTTAAGTGGTTTGCTGTTTACTCTCTTTGAAAAGTAACTCCCTAAGGAATCCTTCTTCAGGTGCCCCCTTGGCATGAACAGGTTGATACACTGCTGCTCCCTCACAGCACATTAAGGTTCTGTAACAACAGCCAACACACAAAGCATTGGATCCCAGAGGAGTGTCTCTAATGAGAATTTCAAGTGAATGGTATGGAGGAATTCACCCTACCCTGCCTACTTGCAAGACCAGTCCTGCCAAAAACAGTACCTGATAGAAGCATCTCTCCATACCCATTCTCTAAGGAAAAAACCACATCTGAGACCTGTAGGATTTTATATGTATTTTGTATGTATTTATATGTGTACCATACTTGCTTTCCCAATGTAACCTCCTTTAGGTCAAGGCTTCTATCTTTTTTTTTCCTTGTATCCCCAGTGCCTGGTACCTAGTAGGTGCTTAATAAATGCTTAATGATTGGTCTATAGTTTTTTTTTTAATTTACTTATAGGCAATTGCTGATTGCTCGAGAATTGCAACTAGTAATTTTGATACTTAAGGTAGGCAGTACATAATCTACCCTCAGAACAATTTCATAACTCATAAAGTGAAAACAACATTAAAAATTAATTAATACAAATTCATTTGAACAGGGAAAAAGGAATGAAAAATGAGAGTTTGTTATAATAGTATATTCTTTGTTGCTGGAGTATTTATGTTTATTGTCCTCTTTAAATGTTGGAACACCAAACAAAGCTCCAGTCACTCCCTCTTTGTGGCCGCCCTGGACTCTGCCTTACTAATATGTACTAACCTCGCTCTTCAAAGAAAGCCCTCTCCTTGTTCTGGCCCAGGCCTGATTGAAATAGGTCTAATGGATCAGGTTTGGGATTGGGATGAAATGAGACACTTGTAAACCATCTAACATTTCATTGAAAGAAACTTACTTAACAATAGGATGGAAGAGATATTCAGGGAGGATACAGCATTGATTCAATTGGGCAATTTCTCTGCCTACATATTTGCCACAGAGGCATGCCCAGAAAGCAATTTGTGGCAAACCAGAAGGGCCCCTGACTTCTCACCCAGTGGGCTGATGGGTCATCATACTCAGACAACCAGGAAGCTATGGCAATTACTGAGGCCTTAATCCCATGGACCAATTAAGTCTTGGCGATGACCTTGTTGACTTTTGGAGGAAAAACAGTCTAGATTATATGGGGTAGAGATGTTGTTCCTACCACATCCCTCCACTTTCTAGTATCACTTACCACAAAATACTCAACTGTCTCAAATTAATAATTCCCCATGCTCTTTATGGACACATGGAGAATGAATTACATCCTGACTGTCTCAAAGACCTGACCAACCGAAGTGGTCATTATCAGGACCATTCCCTTAACACGCCCAAGCACAAAAGTGATAGATAATCATAAATATGTTAAAAATCCAATCCTGGAACTTATCTCACTGAAGTCCTTTACCATGGGGTCATCAGTTGGACCGAGCCATAAAAAGCACCATCCTTATTAACTCATATTCTAAGCCCTTAAAATTTCCACTGACAGAAGAAATTATGTATTTCCTATGCACCCCCTGTAATTATAAACATATTTATCAGAACATGAGCAAATACACACTTGGAACAGTTGGAATTACAGGAATTTGTAAGTGGTGAGTTATACCTGGAGTTTAAAAATAATTAGCAAAATTGAGTTATGCCCTACTCACCCAAACATCCATTATGATGCTGTGTTCCAGCTAAGGTTTACAAGTAGTTAGAACTTCACTTACTACAGAGTATAAACACTGAATGTGGTTCCATTTACTTCAGTGGGTAGTCTAGCACTGAGAACAGGGTATTACTGACAGCGTGTTATTCAGTTCTGGTTTACCTGGATTGGTGTCTGGTGCAATTTTGGATAAGTCACATTCTATCCCTGAGCCTCAATTTTCTCCGCTGAATGAAGGATTTGGATTAAATGGTATCTCTCTAAGTTCCACTCTAGCTATGGAAAAGGGGGTGCTGGGATCATTTAAGTTCATAATTTTAAAGTAGCAATTTTTAAAAGTGGATATAGGTATCGGCTCAATACTTTTCAGGGTAATAAATCACCTGATTATTTATCTTCGTGTCCCCCAAACTCTAACCATATGTATGACAATTACATATGTATTACAACTTTCATTAGTATCAGGATCTTACAGCCTAAAGGAACCTGGAACACATTACAGAGACAAACAAGTCCCCTAGAGGTGAAGGGCTTTCTTTGTCCAAGATCACAAAGGCAGTGCAGAGACTCAAGCTTAGGTCTGCTCTCTCCACCACTTCCACCAGAACTTGAACTCTCTAGAACTGTTTTAGTAAATGCTGCTCTTTTGCCAGATGGTTCCATAGTATATTGACACAGCTAATGAGTGAATGAATGACTGAACAATAATAAAAGCCAGTATCAATCCACAGACGTTCAACCTCATAAGGGTCATGTCCATGAGAAGGCTACCTGGCTTCTCAATTCTCAGTCAATGACATCTTTAAAAAAGAAGCAAAAGAGTAATTTCATTGTCTCCAAGATTCAAAAGATCTATGATCCAATGGTTCACATACTCACTCCACCAACTCTGTTTGGTTCATCTCAATTTAATTTGACACACATTCATTATATGCCTACTGTGCCATGCATGGACCCCATTCCAACAGTCCATGTCAGCCACTTCTTGGAGCAGCTTCCTCAGTGAGGACTGCTCTTCAGGAGGGATATTGTCCAATTCATTGTTGATAGAAATTCTGTGAGAGTTTTTAGTGAAAGGCAGGATAAAGTGATATATGCTTATACTAATTGATTCCCAGACTGTTAATATCACATCCAGTTCTCATCTGACAGAGAAATAAGCTGAGTTTATTATTAAACTGAAAGCTAAATGACTTGCCCAAGGTCATACAATGACAGAGCCAGAAAACAAACCCAGGTTCATTAATTCCTTATCTAATGGTTTTCCCACTGTACAACTCTGGTTGGCGATTTGGAGAATTTTTAACTCCTCTTCTTGTCATTTAAAGCCCTTCGCAATCTGGCTCTTATTCACCTTTCCTAGCTGATTGCACATAACTTCCCATAACATTTTACATTGCAGTTCAACTGGCCTTTTACTATTCTCCCTGTACAATGTTCTATCTCCTGCAGACTTTTCTTTGCATGTTCATACAACCCCATATGAATGAATGAATGAATGAATGAATGAATGAATGAATGAAGCACCTCATTCCACTTCAGTTGAAGGAACTGAGGACATTTAGCCTGGAGAAGAAAAGATTGAGATGAAACATGGAGGCTGTTTTCAGGTATTTAAAGGACGTGGAAAGGGACAGCTTTGTTCTACTTGTCTCCAGAGGACACAATAGGGTGCATTGCACCCCACGGAAGCTGCAAAGAGGTAGGTGTAAGGAAAACTTCCAAAAACTTTGTTGTTATTGTTGTTCAATAGTTTCAGTCACATCCAGCTCTTCATACCTGTGTTTGGAGTTTTCTTGGCAAATATATTGGAGTAATTTGCCATCTACTTCTCCAGCTCATTTTTCAGATGATGAAACTGAGACAAACAGGGTTAAGTGGCTTGTCCAAGGTGACCCAGTTACTAAGGGTCTGAGGCCACCTTTGAACTTGGGTCTTTTTGACTTTGGGCATGGTGCTCCAGCCACTGCGACACCCAGCTGCCCTCCTAAGAATTAGAGGCTCTGCCAAAGTAGAGCAACAAAATACAGCTGGGCAGGAATTTCAGCACCGATGATGCACCCTGCAGATCTACCAGGGAGCTGTTTATCTGAGCCTCAATGTCCAAGTTCACTCCATCACCAATGGGGAAGATTAATGAGGAATGGACATCATCAAGGCACTTGCCGCAAGTTTCCCAGAGCCTTTTCTTCTGACTTATTCCACACTGAAAGCCTTAGAAAAAATGACTTGATTGGTGTTACCAGTCTAACCAGCATGGGAGGAAGCATGAAGCTAGCTCTAATAAATGCTTCCCCCCCTAGAGTGGATATTGGTTAGAACCTTTATACTACACATCAGAACATGATTTGTAACCCTTCCATGGTGCATCCACGGCCCCCTGAAGGCAGAGATTAGGTCTTAATCACCATTTTGTACCTTTCTGAAAGGCACTGCAGTGTTGGGTATAGAGTGCTGGAGTTAAAGTCAAGGGACAACTGGACTCAAATCCTGTCTCTGAGATTCATTAGCTGTGTGACCCTCAGCAAACCATTTCAACTCTCTGAGATCCAGGATTCTCGGCTCTAAAATAGGGAGAAGAATGCCCATAGTACTTGCACTACTGATTTGTTGTGAGGCTCAAATGAGAGCATCTACTTAAGGTACCTGGCAAACTCAATAGGTAAACGTCAGCTCTGATCATACACACACACACACACACACACACACACACACACATGCACACAGTAGGCACTTAGTGACTGTGGGTTGTTGCTCTAATACCATAACTTTTACCTTCTCTTCTGTAGACCATATTAATGCAGCTCTCTCCTTTCCTCCTCTTCTCCCTTGACCTGAAAGAGGGAATTTTATTTTCATTTTTTAAAAATCTGTGGTCTCAGCTTGAAATTTTATTCCCCTCACCTCTAGCTTTCATCTAGAAAAGAACTTCTGAGCACTTTGGAGAGCCCCAGAAAGAAAACCTTTGTGTTACAAGCCAAGAGAGTCTGAAGAAGAAATAAAAATGATTATCACCATTACCCTGGGCCAGGAGTGATGAAGGGCCATTTCATGGGATAGTCAGGTAGAGATCTGGGGGAGGGGGGAGGAAGAGGGGAAATTCACAGCCTGGAAGCTGCTGCTTCCCCTTTTTTTGCTACTCTAAGCACAAGCTGCTCTTCAGGTTCCTGACGATTGATGAGAACAGAAAGTCTGAATCCAATAGCAAAAGCCATTTCAAGGGAGGATTTTTCATTTTCCATCAGACAAGCTGGGGTGGCTTGGGTTTGGATACTGACAGACTGTTTGGGCTGTTGACTGGTTTGTCTGATTGTTTGTGAGCTGTCAGGGGGAAATTCAAGGAAGGTATAAATTCAGCGGGTTTTGCCATTCCTTAGTCATAGCTTTTGTTAAAATCAACTAAGGAGGAAAAAATGAACCAGGGAAGAAAGAATTAAACTGGGCTAAAGTTGATCTGGTGAGAGCATCAGCTGGAATCAGGGGTAATTGGTACCAAGCTCTTCCAGCTCCATTATGGGAAATTTTCAATGAATAGGAGGAATTAGACCCTTTCTCTTGGTCTGCAGAGACCGGAGGACCAGAGAAGTGATTCCAAAGTCAGTCTTTTGGCGCCACCTGGTGGCAATTATGACAATTATTCTTTCTACTAAGTAGAAATACCTTTTAAAATTTTAACCCCTATATGAACTGATGAAGAAAGGAAAAAAAGAAAAAAATTGGATCAGAAGAACAATATACACAATGACCACAATGACATAGATGGGAACAGCCTGAAGAGATGTCTGAATTCAAAGTCACTGTAATGACCAGGAGAAGTTCCAGACAGCAGATGATTTAATTCAAGTCAACAAATGTTTCTTAAACCCCCACTCCATGCCAGCCCCCTATTGGAGGCACCAACAACAAAAACAAAGCAGCCCCCACCCTTAGGGACCTTGGATTCTGCTGGGTGGGAAGATGGAGACCGTTTCTCTTCTCAGCAGAGAGGGGTAGCAGCAAGCCCCCTACCATACCCAGGAAGGCTGCCAGCATAGGTTTTTTGATCTGCTTTTCTAAAGGAAAGCAACTGGTAAGAGAATCAACAATCTTACTTTAATCAAACGTGTGTGTGTGTGTGTGTGTGTGTGTGTGTGTGTGTGCAGAAATTACAAGCAGACAAAAAATACAGAAAAAATAACACAATTAAATGGACCAACAGACAGGGCTTCTTGCTGTCTGACCATTACATACATACAGTGTTAGTTACCAGAGAGAAGCACCAACATCTGGGTTTTCAAAGCCGGGGGGCTCAACAGCTGCCCAGAGTCTCATCTGGCCAAATCACACAACTCTTCCCATAAATGAGCCCCAAAACAAAATCTCACCTCAGAGCGTATATAGCCTTCTCCAGGGTCAGAGGATATCACAACCTTCATGACCCACTTCCTAATTACAAAGTAACAAAAGGTGTGTGCCTTCCTGAACAAGCCTCCCCTAAGCAAGCTTCTCCTGTGGGCTCCAAGTGAGCCCCATTAGGGGCAAGAAGATCTTCAAATTCCCATTACCATTACAAGAGGTGACAAACCACATATGGCAAATGGAATATATGTTGTCAGGCTTGGGCCATGTCCCTTTTATTTCCAATTAGCTCTTTTCCTTGTCAAAAAGAACCTATATTATATTATACATTATAAAGGGGGTTGTTGTCATCAGAAAGTAATTATGGTGAAACAAAAGGTCTCAAAAAAATACTAAGGTGGTATGCCACAGTCCAGGGGATCTGGGTTTGGAATCATGAAAACCTAAATTCAAATCCCCCTTCACTACTTTGTTTCTCCGTGCCTCAGTTTCCTCATCTGGTACAATGAGGATAATGATAGCACCTTGTTCCCAGGATTGTTGGGAGGATCAGATGAATAGCATGTGCTATATAAATGTTAGTTCTCATGACCATTGTTGTGATTATTAAGATTGTCATCATTCTTCTTCCTCCCCCTCCTCCTTCTCCTCTTCTTCTTCTTCTGCTGCTGCTGCTGCTGTTGCTTCTGTTTCTTCTGCTGCTGCTGCTGCTTCTTCTTCCTTCTCTTCTTCTTCTTCTTCACACACTCTACATTGCAGGCAAACTGTTGTCTTTGCTGTTCCCTGCACACAATACTGTGTCTCCCTTTCTTGGTACCAGCTGCTCCCCATTGACAGAATGCTCCCCTTCATTTCCACCTGCTAGAATCCCCAGCGTCCTCCTAGACCCAGCTCAAAATGGAAGAAAGGGGAGCATGCCCTCAGTGATCACTCTCGGAGGTCAACATGGCTGTTAACAACGCCTTTCCTAACTCCTCTCCCTCCCTCCCGCTGGGGATCTATGCCTCCATATCATTTTGCATGTCCTATGTTTACATTTTATATTTCCTTATCTCTATGTGTTGTTCTGCATCCCCAGTAAAATATGACATGGAAACATAAAAGGAAACAAGGTCATTTGGGGAGGGAAAGAGTACTTTAAAATAGCAAGGGAAAGCTTCAGCTCTTATAGGAAGTCTCCCCAGATCCACCTAGATGTCAATGCATTCTCCTTCCTCATTATTTTGTGTTTATTCATCTGTTTACATGCTGTATCAATCCCTATGGCAGGGATGGTTTTGTTTTTGTGTTTATATTACCGATCACCTACCACATGACCTTGTACAGGCTACATGCTAACTATATTTTTATTGAATGAATGAATGACAAGGAAGTGAGATGGTTATGTGGCCAGAGTGTGGGAGAACCACTGAACGTACAGAGCCTTGTCCTAGTAGACACATCCCTTGCAGAGAGAATTCTAATTCTGATTCTAGTTTTCAGTATTGTCGCTCATAACAACTAACATGGCATAGGCTGAGGGAAAATAAGGGAGCAATGATATCTTCTTTCCCTGCCCTGGAAAAGTTTGGAAGGTTGAATGGGCATCTTCCATCATCAGCTAAAGCACTGAGCCTGCTACCATTGCTTCCTATTAGGGCCCTGGTCTCACTGACAGAAGCTATCACTGACATCAATAATTTAAAGACAGAGACACTGTGGAGCTGTAAATAATTTAAAAAACATAATCTGGGTCCCTCCTTACTCCTGGGAGCACAGTGAGCTCTCAACTCTCTTGTACTTGATTTAAAAAAAAAACAACTGAGAAACTTGCATGAACATTGATGGACAATCACAGAAAAGACAGCCCAGGTCAATTAGGAACTAGAAATCAAGCAGCATAATGAAGTGAGATTTTAGGTTGTCTACTCCAGGGCAGAAGATGTCTAATGGGGGGCCCTGAGTCTGCTCCTCGTGTGTTTGGGGGAGGTGGAGGTCTGTGTTTCTAGCTCTGCTAACATGATAGATAACAGTGATTGTTCAGTGCTGAGAGGGGCGGAAAATATAGACCATGTAAAGGGCACTCTCTGAAATTCTGTCTGTAGGAATATTCCACAGAAGAATGGGAGCATCATTAAACCCCAGAAACACCTTAAATAAATAATCATTCCACCAAAAAGAGAGAGAGCAAGGCCAGAAAACGAAGGTCTCTCACGATTCACAAGAATATTATACAGAAATATGTCAAGTTGCCCAGTAATAGAGACGTGTTCTTCCTAGCAACCCTCACTCCAGATGAAAAGAAAAGCATAAAGAAAAGATGGAACGAGGAGGAGAGGAAGAGGAAAGAAGAAAAAAAAAGCAAGTGAGAGGAAGGGAAAAAAGAAAAGAACAAGAAAAGGAATTGGAGGCAGGAAAGGGAGAGAGAGAGAAAGGACATTCATTGGCTGAAGTTCCTGGAAACAAAAATCACCCAGTGAAAGGGGAGACTTAGACAGCTTAGGAGTCTTTGGGGGAAGCCAGTTTCCTTCTAATGACTCTTACCACCACCACCCCACAAAAGACATTAAAGCGTTCTTCCTTGTCAGAGAGATGGGGAAAGTCACTTAGTCCTCAAACCTCCAAAGTGAACAAGGCAGCCCTGGGACAAAACTGGGAAGGGGGCAAAATATATATCCTCCTTTACTCTACTATGCCAGGACTCCACCTTACTACCCCCTGGTACCTTCTTGTTCCCTTTTTCCACTGTACCCAGGCCCTTCCTATTCCTGCACCTGACCAGGGCTCCCCACTTCAGAGTCTTCTCTGGTCCCATCCTCCCCAACAATACTTGTGTTCTAGACCACAGGAAGCCTTGCTCCTAAGTCTGTCCCATGTCTTGTACCCTATGAGCCCTGCTTTCTACAAAAAGCTAAAGAATCAGACAGATTAATCTAAAGTATTAACTGGCTCAAAGGTAAAAGTGTTACCATCTCCCCATGAAGACCTACTTGTCTTTAACAATCACTTTCTATAGACTGTGCTGGAATCCAAAGGAAGGATGGGAAGGATGGAAAGGGACTTCAACCACCACAGTGGAGAAAGACACAGGGGCAGGCAAGGCAGAAGTATCTCAAAAACCCCCTTATGTTGCAGGCTGTAAGTATCCACTCCTCTGCCTACTCACAGGGCTAGCCTTGGGTGAAAATGGTTTAATAATGACTTAAGAAAGACTAGCTAATTAGCAGTTAGAATCATTTGGTCATATCCTAACCACAAAGAAAGCTGAGAGATTTGACCAGCATAGAATTGAGTGTATGTATGTATTTTTCATACATCAGACCAAGTCAAAGGTTTCTAAATAAGAAAGTTTCTTCTCTACAAAAAGCTGCCTATTTTAAAAATAGTGTGAAAAAAATAAAATGTTAATAACCCTTTCATCCTCTTGGATCCCAGGACTGCTTTGTGTCAAGCTGAACCACATGCTAGGGTAGTCAATAAAATTCTTTGGACTTGGGTAACATGAGAGATCTGAATTTCAGCAAAGCATTTCTCAAAATTTCTCTTACTGTCCTTGAGGACAAGGTGGGGAGGTGTGGGATGGATGAAACTACAGCTAGGTGGATGAGGAATTGATTGAACGATTATACCCAAAGAATGTAATTCAATTCACGTCAATTTAAAGTAAGCTCTTTAATGGAGTCCCCCAGTGAACTGTCCTTGGTTCTGTTGTTCACCCTATCTCTATGACTTAGCTGAGGGCATTCTTGTCTAATTTGCAAATGCCACAAAGCTAGAAATGATAGCTGATGCAAATAACAAAGGACTCAAGAAGATTTCTAACTCTCCAGAGTTAAAATCTCATAAGACTAAATGTAAAATTCTTCTCTTGGATTCAAAGAATCATTTTCATAAGTATAAAGAGGAGGGAAGCATGGCTATACAATCATACACATGAAAACTATCTCTGAGTTTTAGAGGACTGCAAGCTCAATGTGAGTCAACAGTGTGGCATGACAATGAAGAAAGTTAAATTAATGTCTGGTTTTACTGAGAGACATCAGGTCCAGCTTATAGACCAATGTTCTAGTTAGGCCAAGGAAGGTATTGATGGTATTGAGTTATGGGCACCACAGTTTAAGAAGGACATTAATAAGATGGAAAGTGTACAAAAGAGAGCAATCAGGGTAAATAAAGGTCTCAAGTTCATGCCGTATAAGTGTTAGTTGAAGGAACTTGGAATGTTTAGTGTGGAGAAGAGAAGACTGGGTAGAAATATAATAGCTACCTTTAAGGATCTGAAGGACTGGCATATGTTAAGAAGGATAAGGCTGGCTCTGCTTGGCTCATCAAGGAGGAGCAGGAGCAATAGACAGACATTGCTGAGAGGAATATGCAGGAGTAATGTAAGAAAACATTTCCCTAACAAGGAAAGCTATTGAGCAGAAGCTGACCAACCATCAGTGAGAATATCGTAGGAGAATTCTTAGGTATGAGCTGAACCTGATGATCCCTAAAGTCCCTTCCCACTCTGAAGTCTGGATACCTTTCATTCACTTCAACAAGCTTTTATTAAGAAGTTTATCATAAAGACACACCATGCTAGGCTTCATGGATACAAAAAAGTAGTCCCTGCCTTCAAGAAGCTTATCCTGTTAATAGTTATAATACATATACAGCTATAACACACATATCTCTGGATCACATCATATAAAACTGGATCACTTGTTTTCCTAGCAACATTCCTGAGCTCATACCCCTTTCTCTTCCATTGACTTTTCTCCTGATCATCCACTCTCCATGTTTAGTCAGCAACCCTTCTACCCCTCCTCTTTGTCCTCTCATTTGTAAAAGCCTGAATGCATAGCTCCTATTTATGAGTTGCACTGAATCTGACCTTGAGATGGAAAGTGTCCCAGTACTGAGGTGTTAGACGGGCGAGAAGGCATTATATCTCTTTTTTAAAGTCTCAAGAAGCTGAATATTTATGATATGCCATATCAACACATCCTGGTAAAGAAATGGAATTCCTCTCACCTATGGCTACTGAAAAATGATTTCCCAGAGCCACTGGTGGCACTTTTTATCTCTCCCATGCTGACAGATAATGGGATTGCAAGGCTCATACAGTAATCTCCTCCATCTTATTCAGGTTTCTGGAAACAATAAAAAAAAATGGCAAACCAGTTAAGCTCTGTAGTGGTGTGAATGAGCAGGCAGACAAAAATAATGCTTCATCACAAGCACCTTCTGTCTAGGAGACCCAACATCCTTAACACCTTTCTGACCGAAGTCAACATCATTTCTTTTTAAAGATGAAAGAAACAATAGCTGGATGAGTAGGCCCTAAATGTGACATACAGTTGCATGGAAATACCAATCAGGGTCTCCTGACTTCTCACTCCAGAGTTCCTTTCAGATAAACCCCACTGGTGACTAGAGATAAGAAAATCAGGAGCCTACCAAGGGAACACCTGGAGTGACGTGCTCAGTTCTAGGCTAGATATTGGAGGAATGGGACTTTGAAAAATTGAAGAATACCTAGAGAAGGGAAATCAGGATGACAAGGGGACTGGAGAACATGACAGATGAAAATCCTTTGAAATCACTAGAGATGTTTCACCTAAAGAAAAAAGGATATGGGGGAACATTATTATTATCTTGTAGGTATATAAAGTGCAAGAACTGTTAGACGTATTCCTTAGTGCCAGTGAGGAAAATGAGAGGCAATAGGTAAAAAGTTCAGAGTTGGAAATTTAGACTTACTTTAAGAAAACATTTCATAACAATCAGAGCTATCCAGGAGTAGAATAGGCTGCCCCAGGAGGTGATGCAATCTCTCTCTCTTGCTAGATGTTATTAAGCAAAAGCTGGATATCCACTTGTCAGGTATGTTTTAAAGGCAGCTTCTCTGTTAGTTTATCTGGCAATGTTGTGCAGTAGGAAAGAAAACTTAGTTCAAAATCAGAGAATATAGGTTTGAATTCTGGCCCTGTCAGTTAGTATCTGAATGGCTTTAGTCAAGTTACTCCACTTCTCTCAGTCTTAATCAGACTCATCTCCAAAATGAGGATTGTGGAGAAGTCGAGCTCTAAAGTCCCTTCCAGCTTCAGATCTATGACCCTAAAAGCCAGAAAAGTTTCTATGCAATTTCTGAGACTCTGAGATATCCAGTTCTTTTTTTTCTTCTATACCAAGGCAACATAAGATGGTGGTAGTTTGGTTTGGCTAGATCTGATTGAGTTTTGTTTGCCTGGATTGGGTTGGGTTGGGTTTTCTTTGGCTGAATTTTATCTGGTTGAGTTGGGTTGGATTTCAATTAATTTGGTTTGCTTTGATTGGTTGAATGCGATTTGGTTGGGTTGGGTTGGGTTTGTTTGGATTTGGTTTGGTTGTTTTGCTTTTCTTTGGTTGGATTTAGTTTGGTTTGCTTTAGTTTAGCAGCAGTATTCTCCTGCCATTTAGTATTAAGTTAAACTCTCAGATCTTTTTTCAGGTGAATTGCTGCCAGCCTCCTCAAACTTGTATTTGGAAAAATCACTTTTTGAGTCTTATTGTAAGACTTTACATTGATTCCCTTGATAGTTTGGGCCCAGCTTTCCAGCCTCTCGGGATGATTTTACATTTAGATTGTCATCTATAGCTTTAGATATAATTCCCAGCTCCTGCCCTCTGTATATTTGATAATCAGCTCTTTTGTATCTTCCAAGTAGTTGGCAAAAATGTTGAACAGGATAGGGCCAAGCACAGAGTTCTGCAGCCCTCCAGGGGAACCTGCCCCCAAGACACCAAGCTCTCTCAGTGACACAGAGTTTCTCTGTAGTGGAAGAGATTTGCTCTCTTCCATCCATATCCTAAAATGAACCCCTCTGTGGTCAACATATATCTGGGGGTATCTGTCCAGGGCTGGCAGCTAGATGGCACAATAGATTAAGCAATGGACCTGGAATCAGGAAGACCTCAGTTCAAATCCAGCTTTGGACACTTAGCTCTGTGACCCTGGGTGAATCACTTAAACTCCATCTGCCTCAGTGTTCTTTACTGTAAAGTGGAGATAATAATAGCACCTACTTCCCAAGTTTATTGTGAGATCAAATGAAATATTATTTATAAGCACTTGGCCAACCTTAGAAAGCTCTAGAAATGCTAACTATTGTAATTCCCTGTAAAACAGCAGAAAAACTACATTAGGTAGGGCAATATAGTGTTTAGTGGATTGGAGCTGGGGTCAAGAGGACTGGGTTCAAATCCCACCTCTGACACTTATTGGTTGTATGTTCCTAGGCAAGTCACTTAAATTCTTTCAACTTGATTTTCTTCCATTGTAGAAATGGAAATAACAATAGCGCACACTTCAGTGTTTGGGGGATTAAATAAGTTAGTACACGTAAAGCCCTTTGCAAATTTTCAATCACTTAACAAGTAGAAATAGCCACTATCCCTTTCCCCAAACACCTTGGAATTAATTACAGCAATAGTACATTTCCCTGAAGATAGAACAGTAACGGCACATGGAACAGATATGGGGTGGGGGCAGGAAATAGCCCTCTGCCTTTTCCTCTGATACGCCCTCAAGCTCTTGCCTAGTTCAAGGACCACTCTGATTCTCAAACCCTGTTCCAACACATACTTCTAGTCCCAGCTCTGGGCTTCAGAGAGTTTCCCAAAACATAATTAATATCAGCTACCACTTACAGCTATGAAAAAGCTAGAAGATATCCTATTCAGCGGCAACATTTTCAGTCTTGTGTGTTCACATACCTTTACTTATTCTCTTCAATAGTTTCTCGGCTATAATGTTATTGATGACTAAATGCATCAATTCTCCCAGATCCTGAAGTATCGAAGGCCTATACAACAGATGGAAAACATAGAGGATCCCTCAAACTGATCTTCACAGTGTTTCTGCTCTGTTTTGTCTTCCCTGCTCTTCTCTGGAGGACTCACTCTCGCTTCAGGAACAGTAAACCAGTCCAGTCCTAATGTGTTTCATGGACTATGTGAACTAACTCAACTTCACCTTTTTTTTTCATACTTACACGGCTCGGTCTTGACCCCTTTTTTTCTCCTCCTAATATAAAGGCGCCTGGCAGTCTATATCACAGCACGAGTGGATTCCCTGATAATGTGTACTCAAAGAGCAGAACTTTCCAAGCATGAGAATAAACTACACTCCTTACCTCTAATTTCCATATGTCTTCTTTACTCCTTCTCTCTTTCCCTTGGACAGTTCACATTAGCAATTCCCAGAGGAGAGCTAGATTGTGGGAAGGGGGAGCTGTAGTGCTTACTTGGGCAATTATTCCAGATAGAACCAGCCTTGAATAGCAAGTTAGCTCCTGGAAAGGCACAAAGACACAAGTCTAAAGAGGCTGTTCTTGACTTCAGCCTCTACAATCTCATGCACAGGGTTGTAACGTACACATCTGTACACAAGACATGATCGGACTCCTCAGATGGAACCACAAGAGGCAAGCAGAAGTCCTTGGCTATTCCAGTCCATCTGTGGCCTGGAATACATTTCCTTTCCCACTGTGTAAGTGAAAGTGCATCCTCCAGTCTATTTGGAAATGTCTATAGCAATGGGACTTTTGTAGCTTCTCGTGGGATAGTATTCTTAAAATCAAAGGGAGAGGGATATTTTTTCTTGGATATTAAGTCTCAATTTTTTCTCCTCCTCATGTCTTCCCAATTATTCTTTGGAATCATCTCCCAGCCTATATGGTGCCTCCTCAATTCCTTAGCATTTACTGAAACTCTTCCCCCATGCTGTACAACTTTGGCTTGCATATTCTCCAGCCTCGGAGATCAAGGAATCTCTAAGAAATACAATGACAAATAAAGGAGCTGCCATCTGGCAGGCATAAACATAAATGAGATGTGAGCCCCAAATCTCAATAAAGCCCAGATCACCATCAATCTGCTCTCTATGCCGCGTCCCATGACATCAGGAGAATTACTCGGCTGTGAGCGATGCTTCACCAAAGGGACACTCTTCACTTTGTGATTAATTTTCACAATCTAATGAGTTCTTTCCTCCTCACCCTCCCCAAAAAAAATGATTTTATGAAACACTAAATTTATTTTACAGTTTGTGTCTTAAATTTCATTCTCTCCATTTGTTGTACTTTTTATTTTATTATACTGTGGCATGGAAATGTGTACACTCCCTATGAGTTCTCATCCCAGCAAGGTTTGAAGAGCTGTGAGCTCCTTATTTTTGGCAGTAGAAGAAAAGTATGTTAAGGGAGGAATCCTGTCAATGGCATGCAGACTATTTCCAGACCAGTGACCTTGGGGGCACAGCTCATAGAAAAATTAGACACTGACAATGAAAGGGATGGCCCTGCTACTCCACCTACCTTCCCTACATGACTAATCTCTCTTAACCATCCAAAACAGCTCCTTCCCTTTAGCCATGCCAGTGTCCTTCCCCCAACCATAAACAGCTAAATTTATATCTGGAACAAGACTATAAAATGGAGTCTTTCTATCTCAAACATGGTATGCTTGGAATACAGATGTATATTTTGTATATGTATCCCAGCTCTGCACTCCTGAGGCAAGTGTCTGCCTTGTCCTTCTCATGGCTCTGTGCTTAACCACACTTACAATAAACCTTGCTTATTTCCACATTTATCCTTTTGCTTGTGCTATTACCCCCTGCCTGGAAGTCACAGAGCATGCTATCTTAGACACAGAAGTATCTTCAGAGATGATTTAGTCCAACTCTCTTGTTTTACAGATGAAGAGACTGAAGTTCAGAGAATTTAAATGACAATGAACACTACTGAAGTAATAGCAAAAAATAAATTCAATTAAAACAGATAAAGAGGAAAACTATGCTGAAAGGCACCATAGACAATGGATTCATATCAATACTTAACATATATGCACATATAGGCATAACATCTGTATACTTAAAGGAAAAGCTAGACTAGTTCTAGGAAGAACTAGACAGTAACAATAATAGCATAGGACTTAATGGACTCCTTTCAGACCTAGATAAATATAAAAATCAGTCACATAGCTACTAAGTGGTGAAACTGGTGCTAGAATCATGTTCTTTTGATGCCTAGTTCAGAGTTTTCCTAATTTATGGCATCCAATTATACCAGCCATTCTCTGGCTTCATCCCCTTTGTCTATAAACTTCCAGGACACTTTTCACATACCCCACGATGCCCTAGTTCACAGTCTTATTTTCTATCTCATCTGTTTGATTTTTAAATAATTAACATTTATATCATTCTTTGAGATTTATAAGGTACTTCTATACATGTTATCCAACTAGATCCTTTAAACAAACTTGTGATGTGCTATTATTATACCCATTTCACAAGGAAACTGAAGCTGAAAGGTTAAGTGACCTGCCCAGGGTCACATAACTAATAAGCTTCTGAGGCAGAATTTGAACTCAAGTCTTCCTGACTCTGACACCAACACTTTTGTCCTCTACACTACCTTGTTTCTTCTCTGCTGCCATCTAAAAGCAGCCTATCTCCTGACTTCAGTTTCTTTGCCTCAACTTTAATGAATCCTCACTCCACTCCATGTCAGTCACTAACTGCTGTAGACCCACCATCTATCTCATCATGTCACTAGATCTCACCATCATCTGGAATTGCACTCTTAGCTCTTGACTTCAGAAATTTCTCTGAGAATGTAGTCATTACTTTGCATATATTTTGGATTTCTTTTTCTTTGTATGTGTTGTTTTCTCTACAATAAAATGTAACTGAATGATTAAATGAACAACTTCCTATCCTTCCACATTTCTTGCTTTCTTGCTTCTAGCAGCCTTTTTACTCATGTTCATACCATCGGTCCTTAATGCTCCCAAACTATTAGTCCAGTTCTGGCTTCCTCTGCTCCCTGACCCAAGCTGGACTTGGATTACCACTTGAAAAGGATAATTCATCACTGACATAAATGTGCCTTGATACCTTTTTCTTGATTAGAGAAATGCAAATTAAAATAACTCTAAGGTACTACTACACACCTATCAGATTGGCTAATATGACAAAAAAAGAAAAATTATGAATGTTAGAGGGGATGTGGGAAAACTGGGACACCGATGCACCATTGGTGAAGTCATGAACTGATCCAACCATTCTGGAGAACAATTTGGAACTACACCCAAAGGGATACAAAACTGTGCATACACATTGACCCATCAATACCACTGCTAGGTCCATATCCCAAAGACATCAAAAAATGGGGTGGGGTAAAGGAACTAATTGTATAAGAATATTTATAGCAGCTCTTTTGTGGTTGATAAGAATTAGAAATTGAGGGGATACCCATCAATTGGGTAATGGCTGAATAAGCTGTGGTATATGATTATGGTGAAATATTATTGTGCTATAAGAAATGACAAGAAGGATGATTTCAGAAAAACCTGGAAAGACTTATGTGAACTGATGTAAAGTGAAGTGAGCAGAACAAGGAAAACATTGTGCACAGTAACAGCAATACTGCATGATGAAGAACTGTGACTGACTTAGGCATTCTCAGCAATATAATGATCCAAGACAATCCCAAGGGAGTCATGATGAAGCATGCTATCCACCTCCAGAGAAAGAATTGATGCTGTGAATATAGCCTGAAGTACGCTATTTTTGACTTTCTTTTTTTTTAGTTTGAGTCTTCTTGTACAAAATTAATAATATGGAAATGTTTTACATGATTGCACATGTATATAACCTGTATTAGACTATTTACCATCCCACAGAGGAGGGGGGGGAGGGAGGGAGAGATTTTGGAACTCAAAACTTTTTTAAAATGTTAAAAATTGTTTTAAAATATAATTGAGGAAAAATAAACCATAATTTTTAAAAAGAGAGAGTATCAGTCCCCAAACAAAAAAGAATACCTTTTTTCCCTTCCTCTAATTCTTTGCCGACCAAGCAATCTTCCAGTCTCTAGTTATATTTCCCAAGTTACCCAGAGGAGAGTCAACTGAACAGATAGTAGTCATGGTTCTTAGACAATATCATACTATATTACAGCTATAGATTATTATATATGGCTATTATGTTATAGTATATGAAGCTATTATAGCTTTATAAATTAGAATTCTGGTTTGTAAATCTCTCTCTTACCAATTTGAAAATTTAAAATCAATCTCAAAGTAGCTGGATGATTCCTTTTTAATGTTCAATGAATTGAGGGGGTGGGGGGAATTATTTTTTCAACCTGAAAAGCAAAGGACTAGATTCTGAATTCTAGCGATTATCCAAAATGTAGCCATATTCTAAGAAACAGGCTGAAGAATCCAATCAACTCTCCTTCCTTTACTACAGGACTGCCTGTGAGCAAAAACACAAATGAAATTTTAGAACGTCAAGTAAACATTGCACTATTTTGTCCATATGACACCAGATATCTGAATGCTTGGAATATTTAACGACATTTCTTTTCCATTGTCATCCAGATTTTGTGAAGCAAGGACATGAAGTCCTAAGGAGAGCTATTTCTTTCAGCTCTGCCTATCTTCTGTCTGGCCTACATAGAGAAGCTCCAGAAAATAGTTACAGGACCTTGGCACATACACGCAAACACAGCTTAATTATAATCAAGTGAAGAAGGGAGACCATTATCCACATGATTTTAGTATACGCATAGACATATTCACTTACTCACACATATGTACACACACATTATGGAGGTGGACTGGTCACACTGACTAGCAGTAGAAGCAGCAGCATGGCCTGATGGACAGAGAACTGGACTTTGGGTCAGGCATCTGAGGGTTCAAATCCTGCCTCAGACACTAATTATAGAACCCTAGAAAATTCTTGAATCTCTTTATGTCTTGGGCAATTGGAAAGAGGGTCATGTTGTAAAATGGGAGGGGGGTTTGAACTTGACCCTAAAAGGTCCTTTCCAGCTCTAGGATCCAGATCTATGTTCACATGAACTGGAATGACACAGAGTTTCCCAAACTTATTTGGCCTACCCACCTTCCCCTTTTCAAAAAAATATTACTCAACACCCGACCCCCCTGGAAATCTACTTTCTTTAACCCTTTAACAGATTTTTTTAAATTTGCAACATTTCAAAAAGTATGATTTTTTTTGGAGGGGGAAGGACAGGGCGATTGGGGTTAAGTGGCTTGTCCAAGGTGTGAAACACGTACAAACGATTTTTCTAAATTTTCTTGCCTTCTCTTTCCTTATGCTTCCATGCTCCCTTATTTTTATTCAACACCCCCAAATTGCACCCAAGGCTACTACTGACCCCCTGGATCATTCCAGAATCCCCCAGGGGATGGTATCATGACTTTAAAGACCTATGTACCCTTAAGATATGAAAAGGAGGAGAATCAGGCCTCCAGGACAACTGGTATACCCTCACTGGAGGTTCGGATGAAAGGAGGAGAGATACACAAGAGGAAGAGGCAGGTAGGGGCTGTGCACTATGGCAAGGGCAGAACTCCAACCGAAATGAACTGCTGGATCAAAGTATCCATGCTTCCTCAAGGTTTAGAGCAAGCTAATTTCAAATGGAATGCTTAGATAATTGACGACAAGATATATTTTTGACCTAAATTAGGTAGAAAATGGCCTTGTCCCTCCATTTCATTTAGCATGTGTCCTGGCTCTTTCCAACTCTGCCCTGGTGCTATTTCAAGCCAAATCACAAACTGCACTTTCAAAGAAAGAAGCCTCACTCCTTTCTTGTTTGTTTAAACTATGCTGGTGTCTGGGGGATGTTTTTCATGAAACCTAAGTTGGGGAAGCTGCCAAAGAGCACTTTATGGGGTTCAATCATTTGATATACTACCCTCACTGATAAAAAATAAGGAGGAAATCAGATGCTATTGGATATGGAGCAGAAAATTAAAATGTGGCTGAACGATTTAAAAGTCTAACCCACTGAGCTCAGTCGTAGCAGAACAAAGAACAAAAAACGGTCCTTAATGAAATCTTTAATCAGGCACCCAACAGAGCAAAGCCTGTGCTAAAAACCGATTGCAATGAGATTTCCAAAGCTGGTGAATCCACTTACTTTGAAAGAAAACTGTTACTGTTTCTCACCATCACTAACCTTACCGTCCACTGTCAAGAAGTCAACAAACTTCTTACATTAAGGACTTCACAACAAATGCTCAGGATGTTTGGGGTGTTTGGGATTTTTTGTTGTTATTTCTGTTTAAAGTAGAAACAAGTGTATTCACGAAGGCCTTGAAGGTTCTGAGAGAGTGCTATCACAAGGAAATGTAATAAAGGTAAACAGGCACATACTCCAAGCAAAATCAGCATACAAACACAACCCACATAACTGCCACCAAAGTGGTTCAGACTGATTCAGTCAATCTGAGTAATGCCAGTAACCCCAAGGAAGTGGGAACCCTTTTCACTGACACACAGGAGAATACGAGGTCTGGGTAGCTGGGGAACGTTACAATTGGATATGCTGAGAGGAGTGAGTTGGCATTCAAATGTGGTTAGTCATGTCCCCTCTGTCAATAAAGGAATAGTCATTGTTTGATGGGACTTATCTGCCGCTTGTCATCTTTGATAGGTGATCAGTACCACTGGCCTTGCTATCCTCTTGAGAAAGATCAAATCTCTCTTAACTGCATAGGACAGGTAAGGACAGAAGACATATCTTTTGGGAGGTGGTACCAGGTTAAGCTGGCTGGAGCTTACCCCCAACAAGCAGGGGCTAATGTGCCAGGCACTAATAGTATGAATGATAACAACTTTTCCTTTCAACCATACCTTTAAACTAGCTCAAAGGGAAGACTGCATTCCTGAGCTTAACTCAAGAATGGAAAAGTGTGGCTTAAAATCAGACAGTAATACAGAATAGGGTCAATTATAGAATAGAATCAATTATTAAATAATACGGGATAATTTTAATTCCCTCAGCTACTGTGAAAATGCAAGGGGTTATTATTTTATCTGTAGGCAGCACAGCAGTTTGGTGCTACAGAGAAGGCAAAAGTCACTAGGGCTTATCCTGCTCCTTCCAGTCTTTCTGGGTGAAGCTATTTTGCGTGCACTAATCAGAGGCATTTTAAGAGATGAAAATTTTCTTGCTCTAAGTCAAAGAGAAGAACGAATTCAAAGGCTAAAAGCTAGAACAGAAGAAAAGTAGTTCAGACATCAAACTTAATAACTAAGAGTTTCCCTGGATGGCAATGGCTATGGTATGAATTAAGAACTGAAAGAATCCATGGGGCTATGAAATAAAAGAGCTGATTAGACTCCTTCTCTATGGAAAAGGTTACATACCAAAAATTAATTCAAGACCAGCACATGCTAGTGATGGAGAACCAGCAAAGAACAACTCAACCCAAACACTAACATACCAGAGGATCATAGATTTAGAACCTGAAGGGGAACTAAACTAGGCCATGTGATCTAGCCCCTCATTAATATATGAGGGTACCAAGGACAAGAGAATAAAATGACTTGCCTAATCATACAAGTAGTACAACAAGTAGTACAGTCAGTTATTTATGAAACATGTACTATGTATCAGGCCCTGTGCTAAGCACTGGGAATATAAAGAAAGTGCAAGGACACTTCCTTCTTTTGAGGACTTCACACTCTAATGGAAGAGTCAAAATGGCAGTAGGACAAAAGCAGGCTTTATGGGAATGAGGAGAAAGCATCCAAGTAAAGGAAGAGACTTCACAGAGAGATTTAGAGGAGAGAGGGTAGCCCAGACTTGACCCTGACATCCCACTCCTCCTGTTTCTGTGCTAGAATGGGTGAAGTTTCCCGGGGCTGGCAGAGCACGACTGCATCTAAGATGAAAACCTGGCATCAAAGGAAACAAGAAAGAGCCTCAGTCTCCGCAAACTGCTAGAAATGGAGTGTTGTACACGGGGAATTCAATGGCTAGGACCATTTCCTTCTCCCCTTCCTTTCTCCTTTTTCTCCCTTTCCCCTTCAACCTATGTACCTCTCATTCTGGCTTCTTAGGCGGCATCAACCCTGCTACAAGCTTCTGTAGAATTCTGCAGAATGTGTTTTCCAAAAGAACTTAATATCTCCCAGTCAGAGATATGCCCGCTCCTTTCTGTAACCCTTGTAGAAACTTCACCAACTTCCCCCATATTTTCAATTCAGTCATATATATAAAATATCCAATGGTAATAAGTAAATAGAAGGATTTTACTGTTTCCTTTGGAACAAACATTCTCAATTTTTTTGCATGCAGATGAAAAAGTCCTTCATACATCTACAATTAATGTGTACCCCCTGGTCCTTCCCATTCCCACAGCTAATATAGAAAGATTGATGTCCCCCTTAACTAATCCTTGACCCCAACCAGCATTCACTGAGGGCTAGAGCAATGGCCTATAATGTATTGCTATAACATATCTTTGCATTTGCAAGACAGCAGATAAAGTAATAGTAACTGATCTCTGGAAATGAATATGGGCTCAAGTTGAATGAAGAATCTGGTTGGCAGAATAGAAAAGGGTCTTCTCTTCCTTGCACGTGAAAGGAAAATAAAGTTCAAACTTTTTAAATACAAACTAATTTCTTCCAAGACTTGGCACTGTAAAACCCCACAGTAACTTAGAGATCACAATAAATCCATTTTTAGAAATGGCTAAGGGACAGCTAGGTGGTGCAGTGAGAAGAGCACCCAACCCTGGAGTCAGGAGGACCTGAGTTCAAATCCGATCACAGGCACTTGACATACTTACAAGCTGTGTGACCTTGGGCAAGTCACTTACCCCCAATTGCCTTGCCTTCCCCCCTCCAAAAAAAATAATTTTTTTAAAATTTTTTTTTATTTACTCATTTACTTTTAATTTACAAGATTCAGTTCCACAATCACTTGAG
>CM053590.1:6702360-6719699 GCA_028646515.1 Pseudochirops corinnae | reverse complement strand
ATTGCAGCTCTCTTTGTGGTTGCAAAAAACTGGAAATATAGGGGATGCCCATCAATTGGGGAATGGCTGAACAAACTATGGTATATGAATGTAATGGAATACTATTGTGCTATAAGAAATGGGAAGGAGATGGACTTCATAATTACCTGGAGAGGCTTATATAAACTGATGCTAAGTGAAAGAGCAGAACCAGGAAAAGCTTGTACACAATCACGGACACATTGTACATATGATGACCAACCTTGATAAACTGTACTATCCTCAACAACGCACAGCTAAAGACAACTCTACAAGCCTCAGGATGGAAGGAGATATCTAAACTCAGAGAAAGATCTAGAAAGACTATAGTTTAAATGGAGACCAAAGCAATACATGCTATCGTTCTTTTTCATGTTTGTTTGGTTTTTTTTCTCAGTGATCACTCATTGGTTACAACCCTTCTATATAACCAAACTATTGTACAATGTACTGTACAAACTATTGTACAGATGCTATACATGATTGCATGCCACCATGGGGGGGAGGGAGGGGAGAAAATTTGAAACTCAAGGGATTGTCGAATTGAATCTTGTAAACTAAAAGTAAATAAAATAAATTTTAAAAAAAAGGTTTCCTGTCTGGGTGAAAGAGTGGACTAGATGGCCTCACTCCAAGGTCCCTCCCATGTCCTTCCGTTTCTCTTTAAGGTTTCCTGCCTTTATTTTGGTGGACAGACAGGATGTTGGAGCACAAGAAGACAGAAAAAGGACAGGTCAGAGAGTTGCAAGGCAGCCTTCTGAGCAGGCTTTTCAACCTTCTGTTTCACTGATACCTTTGGCAGTCAATGTTGAAGTCTACAGATCCCTTCTCAGAATAATGTGTTTGAATGTACAAAGTAAAATGCATAGGATTATAAATAGAACCGATGACACTGAAATACAGTTATCAAAATATTAAACAAGTCAACAGATGCCAGGTTAGAAACTCTTGCTTTAGCAGAATCATCTCAATATGCAGTAGATTTTTAGGATTTAGACTTCAAATGTTCACATATAGTTTCCTCATTTTTTAGCTACTAAAATCACACTGAAAATGAAATAATTTAGTCCTTTAGCCTGTATTTAGCTTGTACCATACTGTAAGAAATTGGAAAGATAGCAAAGATTTTTTTTCTCCCTTTCTGTCAGGCTAGTTTGGTGCTGCAATCACAAACAAAAGGGACCAAAGAATGTAGGGGTGCTATAGAGATGATTTATTCCCTGGTGTCTCTGGTTCTACATGGGGGTGGGAAGGAGGGGCAGGGATGGTAGGCCACTGATAAGCCCAGTTGCTATACTTGTATATACACTGAAAGTTGTGCCCACAACTTCCTATTGCTGTCTGTAAAAGCTGATTTTAATGTCCCAGACCTCAAACCAAAATTGTTCTATAGAATCCAAATCCAAGATAACTGAGTGATATCTGTTTAGTAAAATACAAATCTGTCCAGCACTTGAGACTCTGTACTTATTATGTTATGAGACTGGTGGAGATGGCCGTTTCACTTTTTATTGAACGCAGTGGAAATAAACATGATCACTGTGGACACATGTACCTAACAGTTCACTGTTCTCACTATTTCTAACTCTGTTTCCTTCTGTCTCCCCAAGATAGACAAGGGGTTGTTTCTGTTCTCATCTGAAATATTGGTATGTCTTTTTCAGCACAGATGTCCTAGGACTGGTTTTAATTCTTGGCTACTTGAAAACAATGAGTTTAAGTAGAGATTGGGAGAGTGTCTAGAGAGGGTACTACAAATGACTAAAAAAGCCAGAGCACCACATGCACTTCGAAAGCCAGAAACTGAAAAGGACCAGTTGAATAGGCAAAAGGAGAAACAGAAGATGTGAAAGGAGAGAATGTCTAAAAGGTGGTCAGTTGTATGAAGTTCTCCAGATAGATTAAGGACAGTGGGTACTAAGAAAACATCACTTGATTAAGCAATTCATCCATCAGTGATATAAATCTTGGAAAGTGAAATTTCAGTCATAGAGGAGTCAGAAACTAGATGGCAGGAGGCTAATGACTGAGCAGTGAGGAAATAGAGGCAATGAGGGGAGATGATTTTTTTTTTTAATGAGGGACAGAGAAAGTGAAAGCATAGAGATAAAGGACAATTGCTTGAGAGAATAGCTCCATGGAGTGAAGGTTTGGGGTTTTTTTAAACACTAATTAGATCTGACCATGTTTATAGGGAGTGAAGGAGATAGAGAGAAAATAGTACTAAGAACACAACTACAAGGTGTGACCCCAACAAGAAAGTCACTACTTCCTAGGACCCTAGTGTGAGAGAAGTTTAAGTAGGATTGTAGAAGATGTGGAGCAGAGATGTACAAGTTCACAATGGATGGTCTTGATTTTGTCAGTGAAGTAGGAGAGGTGAGGATGAGGGGGGAGGGTGGTGGCTCTGGGGACTTTCAGAAAAAGGAGGAAGTTTCTAAATGAAGACTTGGGGAATGGGATCCAATCAATCAAGGAAGAATAAAAGTATTGCCATTGAGTAGGAAGGCACTGTTGACTTCACATGACCCCAGTTTGTGATGGAGTCAATCAGTTTTGCTGTTTAGTCATGTCGGACATTTCCTGCTCCTATCTGGGGTTTTCTTGGCAAAGATAATGGAGTGGTTTGCCATTTCCTTTTGGATCATTTTAGATGAGGAAACTGAAGCAAACAGGGTTAAGTGATTTGCCCAGGATCATATAGCTAGTAAGTAAGTGTCCAAGGCTGGATCTGAACTGACTCCAGGGCTGTTGCTCTATGCCAGTGGTTTTTAACCTTCCTAATGCTATGACCCTTTAATACTCGTATGCAGGCGTATCTGCATGTGGGCGGACATGGATAGAGGAGCCATGTCTCGGTTCCTAAGACCATTGGAAATATGTGTTTTCCGATGGTCTTAGGAGACCTCTGTGAAAGGGTCGTTTGACCCCCAAAGGGGTCGTGACCCACAGGTTGAGAACCACTTCTCTATGCACTATGGCGCTACCTGGTTGCCTGGAGTCAATCAGTATGATTAGTGTTATGTTCAACAGCAGTAGGATATGTTCAAAAGGCAGATGGTGGAGCTGAGGATTAGCAGTGAAATAATGACCAATGGGACAAGAAGATGTATGGCTAAATTTGTCAAGAAAGTGGTGAGAGGGAAGTAAGGCCAGAGCAGGGCTATTGGACCAGGAGAACGAGGTAGGTATAGGGAGTAGGGTTGCAGTGAGGATGAAGAATAAGTTTAGGAGGAATGAGATGGAGAGATGAAAAGATAGAAATTCTAGATGAACTAAAAGAAATGGTTAGAATTTTAGAGTAACAACACTAGAGCAGAAATAAAGTCTAATTCTAGCTAAATCTCTACTTTTCAAAGATGGAAATGTAATTTTAATGTTGCAGGCAATTCCCAAGAAGCAAATTCCATCTATGAATGCTGCTCAACCACTTTTGCTGCCGCTTATGGACAGCTGTCTGGGAATGAGAGGTTCAAAGACCGGCCCAGGGCCATATAATAGAATGATAGAGAAGGAATGTGAACCCAGGTCTCCCTGACACCAAAGCCACCCCTTACAAACCAATTTCGTTGGGGTGTAGACATGCATATGAATAATAATGGGTTCCAAAGATCCATTAGTCAATTTAATCCCTTCTTATCTTTAGACGTTAACTATTATATTTATTTTGTATTCTTCTACACTAATATGAATAGTACTTTTATCAATATAACATCATTTTAAAAAGGAATCTTCTTAAAATTCCTTTAACAGTCATTAAAAAAGATGCTGTAGGGAAGGGAACAAGTGTTTATTAAGAGCCTACTATATGCCAGGCACTGTTAATAAGCACTTTACAAATATTAGAACAGAGGTTCTTAGACCAGTGCCCATTATTTTAAAAATACATATTGCTAACCGTATTATGGCTTTAGTGGTTTCTTTGTAATCCTGTGGATTGGATTTTGTGCATTTAAAATTATCACAAAGAAGAGGTCCACAGCCTTCATCAGACTGACTGCCCCAAGGGGTCCGTGGCACATGGACCAAAAAGGCTCAGAACCCGGGTAGTCTGAGAAGATCACGCAAATGCTTTCAAGTGCGCACATGACAGCAGTGGGTAGTAGTGAATCTTACATGAATAACACTTCACTCTTTTGACTAAACATATATTTGTTAATAGGTGATGAAGTGCTCTTGAATACAATCAAAACAAAATTCATCCAAAATACCCAGACCGTGCTTTTTTTTTTAACCGAAGCCTTGATGTCTTCTCTTTGTAAGTGCCCAGATTCAGTCATGCTCCAGGGGATCAGCGCTCATTATTATGTCATACCTTTCATCCAAGAACCTCAAAGAGCTTCTCAAACATTAATTTGTTGTGTCTTGTAACATCCCTGTGAGGCAGGGCAGTAGAAAGTTATTATTATCTCAGTTGTACAGCAAGAGAATCTAGGGCACGGAAAGGTTGTGACTTTCTTAGCGTCAAAAAGTGGGGCCAGGTTCTGTTGCATTTTCTCATTCTCCGTACAGTGGAGGCATTGGACTGAAGCCCGACTTGGTGCGCGTGTGATAATTGAGTATGGCTCCATTCTAGGAAAATGATTTGAATAACTAGCCAGGTCTGGCCGTGCTGTGGACACAGACTTGCCCTTCCCACGCGTGAGAAGGTCGGCCCGGCCCGCCCTTCAGCCCTTCTGCAGCGCATGCTCGGCAGGGAGGGAGGTTCCTGCTCCATCTTTTACAGGCATCTTTGCTGTTAAATGCTGAGCAGCCTCACTGTGCGCGGGGCAGGCAGAGCTCCACCGGCGAAGCAGCAGCAGCCCGGGGACTTGAAGCCGTCTTCCTTCTTCCCGGAGCTTGCTCCCACCCCCGCGCCAAGTGCAGGCGGCAGCACGTAGAGGTGCCCACAATGAGCCAGCAACCAGCTATGGAGCAGGAGAAAGCAGGCCGCTGACCTCGTGACCTCGCACAGCCCGCCCTCCTAGCTGCTCGGAGCCAGGTGGATTGCAAGTCACGTCATCATCTCCCTTACGTCATGGACCTCGGCTGCTGAGGTCAATTACTCCGGAGCAGGCCAGGGGCCGGTGAAAACAACAACAAAATCGAAACCCGAACCTCCGCCCAGGGAACCAGGGGCACAAGAATTCAGAGGCCGTTTGCCGATTCATTTCAATCCGTATAAAAAGTGAGTGGCTAAAAACAAAAAAAGGCAACACGGCTTGAGAGGAGCTGGCTGGAAGACCCGAGTTCGAGTCTTGCTAATTCGTATTCTTAGAGGGAATTTCCCCTCCATCGCGACGCCACAGGTCCCTTAGGGTCTGCATGAAGTTGGGGGGGGGGGGGGCTTCTGATCTGGAGGAGCCCCACCTAGCTCAGGAACAGGGCAAGTCCTTCAGAAATCTTTGAGTCTAGCCCTAACCCTCTCTAAAGGCCAGGAGCGGTGTCGGAGGCTCACACGGCGTTCTGGGAGGGAGGAAGCTGCAGTAGACTGGAGGTCCCTGTCCCACCACCATCCCGGGGTGCTGAACTCGGGCCTCCGGAAGAGCTGATTTGAAATCCTTCCCCAGTTACTTATTCTCCGGGGAGAGCTCGGGTGAGCCCATTCCCTTCACTGGGCCTCAGTTTCTTCGTCTGTCAAAAGAGGCCTCCGAGTCTCTCTGGGCACCTGGTCTCTAATCTCGCGATGTTGCAGCCCCTCCCCCTTCCCCAGGGTTCCCAGACGCCGGGAAGTTCTCCCGGGGCTCGAAGGGGGCGAAGGAGCGCTTGCGCGGCTGGGGCCTGGGGCCCTCGGCTAACCACTTCTGCTCCGTTCCCTCCGGCCCCGTTCGTGCTCCGCTCCTCGGCTGGGAACCCTCAGAGCTGCGGGGCCTCATCTTCCAGCTCGCTGGAGGAGTTTGAGAAGGCAGTGGGGTGTAGAGGGAGTCGATCTTTGCGGCCTGAACCGTGGCACAACCAATGACGGGAAACCTCTCGACGCTCAACATGGCGGTGACCCTGGAGGGAGCACGAGCCCGACGCTGGCGAGGACGCCCGGACGTCGGTGACGCTAGCATCCGGGAATCTCGGCTGGGATGTTTGGCTCCCAGCCTGCCGCGGGGACAGCGCTGACGTCACCGCTGCGCAGGGGGAGGGGTGGGGCTGCCCGAAGGGCCAGGACGCTCGCACCTGCGCAGACGGGTCCGGCACTCCCCCCTCCCCCAATCCCCCCCCCCCCGCTGCGGGCGGGGCTAAGAGCAGGGTTTCCCATCATTGTTCTCCAGCCGGGCGCGGGTCCTGGTCCTGGCCTTGAGTGTGCGCTCCGCCGGAAGTCGCTCCCGAACTGGGGGCCCCCTCCCCGGCTGGTGCGACCCCAGCCCCTGCGCCCCGGAAGTGATCGGCTAAGACGGCGGCGGCTGCAAGGAGGATCCCCGAGCTGTGCGGTCCCGGTCCCGGCCCCGCGGCGGCGGCGGCGGCCTCGGCCTCGCCCCGGCCGGCCGTGCGTGCCCGCGTCCGCTCCCCGGCCTGCTGCAGGTGAGCGCGGGCTCGCGGGGCGCCGGGCGGTGGGTGTGTCCGGGCCGGGCGGCCGGGCCTGGGGAGCGCGGCCCGAAGGTCACCGCGCCCGCGCATCCATTAGGCGCCTGCTGTGTGCCGGGGGGCGGGGAGAGCCGCAGCATTCTCCACCCATTAGGCGCCTGCTGTGTGCCTGGCGGGGGAAGGAAGGCGCGCCCCTCCTTTGGCTGGGGGGAGAGCCGCAGCATCCACTCAAAAGGCTCCTGCTGTGTGCGGGGCTCCGAAGGGGGCAGCCCCTCGTGGGGGGTAATGCAGAACCACAGCTTCCATTAGGCGCCTGCTGTGTACCGGCTTCCTGTGGGGACCGAGCAGGAAAGGGGCGCCCCGCCTTTCGGGAGGGTGGAGGGAGAGCCGCAGCATCCATTTATGAAATGTCTGCAGTGTGCCAGACTGGGGAGGGGGGGAACCGAGGAGGACCAGGCGCCCCTCCTGCGGGGGATGGAGCCGCAGCATGCATCCACTAAGCGCCTGCTGTGTGCCAGGCTCACCAGGGCCCGGGGGCAAGCAGGGGAAGATTCCCGGGGGAGTAAAGGAGTGAGTGAGTGTGAGTGTGAGAGTGTGAGTGAGTGAGTGAGTGAGTGAGTGAGTGAGTGAGTGAGTGAGTGAGTGTGTGTGTGTGTGTGTGTGTGTGTGTGCGCGCGCGCGCGCGTGCGTGCACGGTGGCGGACGGCTACCTCTGCCCTCTGGGAGTGTCCGTCTTGCGGGGCACTAGAACCCGGAGACGTGTATTAAATGCCATCTGTTGGCGGATGGGGGGAAGGCGGGGCTTCGGGGCGGGCTTCCCCGCGCTTGCTGGGCTCTGCACCCCAAGTGGCCCCTTGACCTCGGGGCCGGGCGTGGGAAGCCGGGAGCCGGCGCCCTTGGAGCCTCCCCGGGAAGGCCTGTCCGCGGAGGTCTGGGTGCCCCGGGAGCTGCTGTCTGGAGGGGCGCGGCCCGAGGGGGTGAAGGGGCACTTGGGCCTGGAGGGACTCCGCCTTGCCCCCAAGGCCTCAGTTTGGAAGCCTGGGAGGCCGGTCCCCATTGCAGCCTTGCCGAGGCTTTTCTGAGCCGTGTTTGAGGCGGTGTGGGTGTGCTCTACTGTTTGTGTTTGATTGGGAGGAAATGGGGAGGGGAGGGGGAGCTGGGCCGCTACCCGAACCTCGGAGGGTGTCACCTCCTTAGATAAAATCTGTGGCTTGGCCGAGATAAAGGGACTCACAAAGCGCCCGCTCTCGGCCTTTGGTTTGATTGAGTTCCAGGCTTTGCTTCTTACGGAGCTTGCCGAGTTTGGGCCTCAGTTTCTTCATCTGTTCAAGGCAGGAGTTAGACTAGAGAATTGTCCAAGGGCTCTTTGCTGTCTGAACCGTACTGACAGGCCTTAGCATACGACCCGACCCGGATTTCTGAACGAGCTCCTCTGCCCACTCCAGTGCCCCACCCTAAAACATGTTTCTGGGGTGCTGACATTGCTTTTGTTTTCAAGCTAAGAATTTAGTTTCTACGTGCATTTTTTGAAATGGTAAGATTTCTTTTAAGAGTTCAATTAAGAGAAAAATTGACCTGATAGGTTCTTTATTTTATTGAAACTTGTCTGTAACAATGATTTCGTTGTTTAAAGTAATTCCTCAGGGAGGCAGCCTGGTATAGTGAATGGAGAGGATTGAATATGGAATCAGGGAAACCGGTTCAAATCCTGTCTTTGTATAAAGACAGGACAAGGAACTTCTCCACTCATCAGTTTTCTTATTTCTAAAATGGTGTGTTAATACCTGAAGTAAGTACTTTCCTCGCAGGGATTTAAATTCCAGTAAAAGTAATCTCTAAATTCTTTGTAGACTTAAAAAAAGCTAAGATGTTGATGTTAGTTATCCTTAGAGTGACTTAAGGATGTGTTGTTCTAAAAATAATTCAGTAAAAGAGCCTCCTGCCAGATATTTACCTGTTATATTTCAGGTTAAGATACATAAAGTATCGCAGTGAATATATTGTTCTTAGCTTTATGGGTATGATTAAATTGTGAACAAGAAATGATGCTACATTTATCTCTTAAGTAAGTTGAGTATAAAAGCATTGTAAGTACTCCTGTGACTCTACAAACTCTTTAAACTGTGGTTTTTGTATTACAAGTGTGCCTAGAAGTGATGTTCTTATTGTTTGTGTGGATGGATGTTACTCCCAACAGCCATTTATTCCTCTGGCTAATTACCTTCTGTTCAGTTATCAAACTTTAACTAGTTTGAGTTGTGGGAAATAGTGAGTGATTTTCCTTTATGGCTTGAAGTTCAACCTACCAAAGAGGAAAATCTAAGAAATAGAACTTTAAAAAATTTCAGAAAGGATGCTTCAGAGATCCTTGACTCCATTGGTGTGGGTGCTCACAGTTGTAGACCTTGGTTAGTTGGTTGTTTCCTTTGTTCTCAGAAAGGACCAAAATGATATCCCTGTGATGGAGTCAAGGTACAGTGTGTCTCACTGTTTCGGATCAGACCAGTGCGGGCAGGGAAGGCTCTGCCATAGGTGGGTCACCAATAGTCAACGTGAATATTTGGAGTGAAGATGTCTCTGAATTTGTGTATCTCACATTGCTTTTGAGCTGTTGTGGTTCTGCTTTGCTCATAGAGCACAGCACCTTTGACATGGGCACGCCATGCTGGGCAGTCCTGTGCTGTGTTTCCCATGAGAGACCTTGAGAGTGGCCTTGTGTTGCTTCTTCTGACCTTCATGTGAGCACTTGCTTTGTGTAGTCTTCTAGGCATACATATGCATGACATTTGAACAAGCCTCAAGGCAGGGACCTCCGAACGGGACACACCCAACTTACTGGCATCCCTGAAACCTGCCGTGGGGCAGACCTTGTTCTGAAGCACCAGACCTGGTCCTCGTGTTCAGCCGAACTGATGAATTCAGAAGGAATAGGATGGATCAAGGGAGTGCTGGCAATACCTTTGGAGAAACACGGACCAGAGCTGAAAGCCTGGTGAGGAGCTCTGGGTGAAGAGGAAAGGAACTGAGAGTGAGTAGGTGTGTACTGGAGACCTTTGGATCAAAGGAAGAAGTGGGGGAAACAATGTAGCCCTGGCATGACAGTGTTATGTAGTAAAAACCCATCAGCAAGCACCCTATGATGCCCTGTGTGAGGTATTGGAGATTGAAAGGCAGAAGAAAGCTAGGCCTACTGTCAAAGAGCAGAAACCAACTGATGGTTTTAGGGGTGGAGCTTGGGGGGGACGTGGAGTGGGTGCTTGGGGGAGGTTGGCTGGCCCATGCAGTTTAAGCTGAGCTTTGAAGGGTATTAGGCATTCTCAGAACAGAAGAATAGAGGGAGAAAGAATTATTTCAAGGGAGGGCATCCTAGGCCTAGGGAGTCTCCCATACAAAGGTAACCGCCAGAAGAGAGATGAGGAAATGTGTTTGAAGGACAGCAAGCGATAAGATCCATTTGCCTGAACAGTGACACCCAGTGGAACATGCATATGCCTGGCCAGTAGGTAGGAGTAAGGGAGGGAAGGACTTTGGAACATCGGGCCGAAGAGGTGGTGTTTGATCCTAGAGGTTGTTGGGAACTGTTACACTCTTAGAAGCCCGGCTCGTGAAGATGCACAAATAAGATTCTTACCTGTGAAGACCTAGTCCTACGCCAGAAAAATGATACCATGATAGCACCAGTGCAGATGACCTTTAAGGAAGACCCAGTCCCATCTGCTTTGCCCTGATCAGCATTGCCTTTCCAGGTCACTTGCAGCTGAAACCTGTGTTGAGGCCTCCGGTAGACTGGGAGCAACTCAAGAGTAGGTGCCGTCTTTTCTGTTGGGGAGTAAGCATTTCATGAGTACTGTTTCATTGTGGAGGACTTCATCTGTACATTTGGAATTCTTCTCTGCTAAGATAACCAGAGGTGATAAAAATTGACTTAACTTAAGGACTGAATCATCCTGGGGATTTAGGCCACAGTTAAGGGAACTGCCTCCTTTCTAGGACGGAATGAAACCAGTTCCTTTGTGGAGAAGTGGCTGTTCCTAATTACTGACGGCAAAGGCAAGGAAAGCTCAGTGTAGGATTCCATGCCCTAGGCTTGAGGACGACAGATTTCAGGAGGGTTCCGAGGAAAGGTGGGAAGGACCCCAGAGGGGAATGTGATGATGCTCTGAGAAGTGAAACAGTCTCAGTGATGGGCTCCCAGGAGTCGCCCATCTCAATTCAAGATGGGATTTGGTTTTCTGTATCTGGTATTTGTGTTTTGTATGACTTTATTGATACTTTTTGTTTTTAGGGGCAGCAACTAGACCTGTAGGTGTCCAGTGCTCCTGAGGGCCTCTGAACTAGATTAAAATGTAATTGGGAAGTAGTTAACAAATTAAAATATAATAAAACACATTTAAGGTTAATATATGATTTTCCAAGTCATTGATATGACTGCTTTCCTCTGAGTTTGACACCTCTGGTATAGGTCATGACTTGGTGAGGAAAATCCCATGCCTCCTGGCACCTTCTCTGCAGGTGGGACTCTTAGAGAATTACTTTGAGAGAGGGAGGGGCTTTTCCAGGGTCACACTCCAAGTCTGACCCTCTGCATCAGTTATTTCCCATATACATCTCCCTCCTTTGCTCCTCCCGACCCCATCCATCTAAGGAGACACCCCTGTAGCAGAGCATGCTGACACAGTGACCAGGTCTGATATGGACACTGGTTTCTGCACCTAGAGCCTCCCCCCCAATAAAGAGAAGAACATCTGTCTCCTTATTTTTTCACAGAACTCAGTACTCAGAGTTATTTACTCAACCTTTGGTTTCATTTTAATGAAATTTCCATTTTTGGTACTGTCATTATATATTTTGTATTCACAGTTCTGCTTATATCACTGTGCATCTCTGCATGTGATTGAACCTCAAAATTCCTCATATTCATCCTTTCTTATGGTGTAATGATGCTCCTTTATATTCACATACCACAATTTAGTTTTTCCTCAGTCTAGAGCAGAGGGTCCCAAAGTGGGGGATACCATCCCCTGGGGGATGCTGGAATGATCTAGGGGGGCAGTAGTAGCCTCTGATGCCATTGGGGGGTATTGAATAAAAATAAGGGAGTGATGGAAGCCTAAGGAAAGAAGATAAGGAATTTTTGAAAAACTGTACATGTTTCATCTGTTGTGTAACAGAGTTAAGGTCATAGCGATTACATTATTTTCCAAATAAACACACAAAATGCAAATTATAACTGATCAGTGGACAAGTCCGACAGCAGGTCTTAACAAGCAAGTGTTGGCAGGCAGACAAGTAGCACATCGTAGGGAAAGTCCAGTATGCATCATTGGCAGGAATATGTATGTGTAATGATTTGTTTACAATATGATGCTGTATGGCTACATAATGCAGCATTATGTCATGAAAGTTTCAGTGTAGGAAAAACAAATTTATAATAAATTATTAAATTTGTGTCATTTAAAAATATTTTTGAAATGATGCAAATTAAAAAAAAAAAACAGTAAAAGGTTAAAGAAAGTATATTTCCAGGGGGATGCTGAGTAAGGTTTTTTTTAGTGGGGTAGTAGGCCAAGAGAATAGGTCTGGTCTCAGTCTGCATGCTCTGGGCTGAAGTCCTGCCTTTCTGCCCCAGGATAGTGACTAATCCTCTGGATGCCAGAAGCAGTGTTCTGAGTCTCATTCAAAGCTCTTGCTAATATGCTTTAGTAGTGAGTTTCCTTACCTGGGAATGGTGGGAGGTTTCCTCCAGTTACTCATGGCTACTTGTATGAGGCTCTGCATCTTTCATTGGCTATGCCCAGTGGGATCCTTGGGTCAGAGATGGGAAGAGTTCAGTGCCTCTTCTCACATCATTCCAATTAATTCTCTAAAATGTGGATGTTTCACAGACCCTCCACCAGGAATCACCCCGGAACTCCTCCAGCATTGAGTATATCTGTCTTTGGCATCTTTGCCAGTGTGTAGGGTATGAGTCGCTCCCTCAATTATTTCCATGTGCTCTTATGTGCGATTTGGAGCAATCTTTCATATGGTATGTTGTTTTTAAACCTTTAAACTATTTAAATGGTTCACATCTTTTAATCACATATGTCCTGGGTCTCCTTTGGTTGTGAAAAGATAGGCTATTACAGATGTAAAGGCAGGTTATGGAGGATGAAAGCTTGGCATGCTGCATAAGAAGTGCCAAGAACACAAAAGGTCCTAAGTGAGATGAGTGGAACGCTTTGAGCAGGAAGAAGAAGGAATCTTGTAGCTCTGGTCTGGAAAAGAGAAGAGAGCGCAGACAGAACGGCCTGCTGCTCCCTTGACCAGGGCACAGGGAGAGGCAAAACCACACAAATGATTTTGCTTCTAGTTTTTTTTTTTTGCCAAGGATAGTGATGGTGGATTGGAAGGAAAATACCTGGCACAGAATGGATGCTGATAAATGCTTGTTGATTGACTGAAAAAGGCCTTAACGAGAAGGTGAAGCCCAGACTCTCCTTATTCTTGTGCCTTCCTGCTTTGATTGCTCCTTTCTCGTCCCAAGTGTAACATGTTTGTCTATGTTCGTGGGGGTGTTGTCCTCTTCACTAGACCCGGAGCTCCTTGAGAGCAGGGCCTGTGGTTTGCCTTTGTATGCTTAGCACAGTACCTGGCACATTGTATGTGATTCATAGATGCTGGTTGGCTGGCTGACTGATGAGTACCTGAGTGCATTCAGGTCATCAGGCAGCCACGATTCCACTTTATGGGATTACCAAGCCACTGGCGTTTTGTAGAAAGATGGTAGAGAAGAGGAGAGGTGCTTGCAGGACCAAAGAATGGGAGATAGCATGGGTTTTGGTTGTCGTTGTTTTAAACAGGAAAAGAATAGAATCTCTGCACCTCAAGACCTGTGAGCTGGACCTAGATTCCTGGTAAAACTGTAGAACTTATTATTAAGGTAACGCTAAATGAACATGAAGAAGAGGAGCCCTCGATCACAGTGAGCCAGCCAGCTTCATCCAGAACAAGTTAAGCCACTCCTTGCCTCTCCTCCATTTATGGATGTAGTGCCATGACGTGGCTTGGACACTGGTTGAATGGCCAGGCACCAAGACTAGTCCTTCTTGGTTCAGTATTCCTTAGGAAGGAGATTCCCCATGGTGTGTCCTTGGTGTCTGTACCTAGTGCTGTTTAATGTTCTTTTAGCCATGACTTCCATCTCAGTCTTGACTTTGTTTCCCATCAGCTGCTCTGCTTGCAACATCTACACACACTCCTCCCCCTCCCCCAACACCCCATGAGCTCATTACCTGAAATCTTATCTTGGAGATCAATTCAGTTTTGATTGCCATCACCTCCTCAGCAGCCTCAGCTGCCTCTCCCCTCTGCTTGGAGGGGAAGCACTAAGCTCTTCCCAAAGCCTTCCTTTATAATGGGCTCAGCATTTTCCAACTTCATTTCCTATTAGCCCTGCTTTGTTTCAACTTTGAACAGCTCTGGGTACCCTGTGGAGGCCTCCTGTCTCCTTTCAGCATCCCAACACTTTGTACAGTGCTTAGAACATAGTAGGCACTTAATAAATGTAGTTGGTAGACTATCAGTAGCTTTCAGATTTTTTGATTCCCACACTTTTATTCCAGTTGTTTTTTGGGGGGGAGCAGTAGGGGCGGATTGTGTGTTCCCAAAAGGATCACATAGCATTTATTAAAACCACAAGATTTATTGGGGAAATGAGGTTGGGACACAGAGCTCAAAAACTCAGTGACATGTCAGAAAAGGTTTTATGCATGTCAAATGAGTTAGAAATCCGTAAAGCCTCCTGTGAGCCACACCCTAATCCTGGGGCCTTGGCTGCTCAGAGGACAGTGGGGATGAGGAGAGGGCTGCTGGCCAGGCTCCTTCTGCACCAGAAGATGGACCTTGACCAAGACCTGGAGTTTGCTTGTGGGAGGGGGATGCTGCCCCTCATCAGTTGGGTGGTGAAACCATTCACTGCTTTCTGGCTGGGCAGAAGCAAATTCACAGTTCTTATGAAGCCCCAAATGTTCCCTGATATATCAGATATAATAGATATATTATTCCCTAATGTAATAATCACATCAGAACAAATTTGCATTTTTGAAACTCAGTTATAGCAGACTAACTGTAGCAGAGTGGAGAGGATTCTGCATTTAGAGTCATAGACTTCCTGGCTCAGCTGCTTACTGTCTCTGTGCCTGGGAGCACTTCCTTAACCTCTCTGGGCCCAGTCTGTCATAGGAGGGGGGCTGAAGAGGACAACCTGGCAAGGTCCTTTGTAGCTGTGATTCAGGAAGGTAGAGCAGAAATGAGAAGATAGAATGTGCCACTTTGTAGAAAGCATGCTCTAGCTCTCAGCTTCTGGGGAGCTCTTGATAGAAGTGATGGGGGGCTCTCGACAGATTGCACCACCAAAAAAAGGAAGAAAATGAGAAATATTTAAGTGCCATGCACCGTGCAAATATCATCTCATTTGGTCCTCATAATAACCCTGCGAGACAGATGCTACTATTATTATGCCCATTTCGTAGTTGAGTAAACTGAGGCAAACAAGGTAAGTGACGCTAGGAAGTTTCTGGGCTTGGATTTGAATTCATGTCTTCCTGAGTCTAGATCCAGCACTCAGCCATTTGAGGCTAGAAATACATATGGTAAGTAACTACAGTGTATGCGTGTGGCTGTTTTAAATATTAAATTTCTGTATTAATCCAGTGCAACTACAGGCATATACATCTAGTATCTAGTTGGGAGGAAGTCGATTTCTGAGTTGCTCAGAGTAGAATTTGGAACTGATGTCTTTCTTGCTTTTCCTGTCCTCTGCCATAGAGCCCTGAGTATTAGCTAGAGCCTCAGGGAGGGGCTGAGGGATGGGCAGAGCACCTGCTTGGAAAAGGGACCTGTCATAGAGCTGTACAGTGTATCCGTAGTAAGGGAGGAGGGCTCTATGAAGCCTGCTGGCCCCATGTGCTGGGAGGCAGCTGCTGATCCCCAAGGGGCCGCTAGGCCAGGCCAGGCCATCTGCACTGCTTTTCTGTGGAGATGTTGCTGCTGCAGTGCTGCTGCTTTCTCCCCTCGTTTGCTTTTAAGGAAATAATTGACCTTAATTGGTCAAGATTTTGTGAGCACCCAGCTGGAGAGACTTGACTCTATAGTATTTTCACTTCAGTGACGTATGCGCTGATGAAACCAAGTCAGTTCAGAGGCTCAAATGGGTGTGTGTGTGTGTGTGGGTGTGTGGGTGTGCGCGCGCGTGCGCGCAAGCGCGTGCAAAACGGCTGCTTTTTCTCCCCCCCCTAATATTTTTTTTCCAATTACATATAAAGACAGTTTTCAACGTTCATTTTTTTGTAAGATTTAGAGTTCTAAATGTTCCTCCTCCCTCCCCCCTCCCCAAGACAACAAGAAGTCTGAGATAGGTTGTGCATATGCAGTTGTGTCAGACATGGGCGCTGCGGTTGTCTATGCTGTGTAGATCAGCTTAGAACAAGGGGATTGTCATTTTGTGCAGACTCTCCAAGCAGCGTTCTTCCCCAGAACATACGAGGACCATCGCTTTAGGACCCAGAGAAGATCTGAGAGGGGTGGAAGGGGAAGTGGGGTGTGCAAGTATCACCTCACTGTGTGTGTGTGTGGGGGGGGGTTGTTGGTATGAAAAGAACAGTGAATCTTCAGAAAAAAGCTGTGGTGAGGGCAGACCCCCCCCCATACACACACACATACACTTTCACATATTTGGTCGTTTTGTCTTTTTTTTCCTTAATATTTTACTTTTTTTCCAATTACATGTAAAAACAGTTTTTAACATTCATTTACAAAAAATTTGAGTTCCAAAATCTCTTCCTTCCCTCCCTTCTCATTGAGAAGGCAAGCAACTTTGTATAGGTTATGTATGTGAAATCATGCAGAACATTTCCATATTAGTCATACTGTGAAAGAAAATACAGACCACCTCCCCCCAAAAAGTTTTTGAAAATAGGCTTTAATCTGTGGACACCATCAGTTTTCCTTCTGGAAGTGCATAGCATTTCTCATCATAAATCCTTCAGAACTGTCTTCAGTCATTGTAATGCTGAGCAGAGCTTAGTCATTCACAACTGATCATTGTATGGCATTGCTGTTAGTGTGTACAGTGTTCTCCTGGTTCTGCTCCCTCTCCCTTCACTTTGCATCAGCTCACATAAGTCTTTCCAAGTTTTCCTGAATGCATTCTGCCCATCATTTCTTATGGCACAATAGTATTCCATCAAAATCATATACCACAGCTTGTTCAGCCATTTCCCAATTGATGGTCATCCCCTCAATTTCCAATTTTTTGTCACTGCAAGAAGAACTGGCATAAATATTTTTGTCCAGAGGCAGCTAGATGGCACAGTAAATGGAGCACCGGCCTTGGAGTCAGGAGGGCCTGAGTTCAGACACTTAATACTTACTAGCTGTGTGACCTTGGGCAAGTCACTTCACCCCAATTGCCCTGCCCCTGTCATCCTCCCTCCAAAAAAGCAAAATATAGGTCCTTTTTCTTTGATCTCTTTGGGGTACTGACCTAGTAGTGGTGTTACTGAGTCACAGGGTGTGCACAATTTTATAGCCCTTTGGCATGGTTCCAAATTCTCTCCAGAATGGTTGGATGAGTTCATGACTTCACTGATCCAGTTTTCCCACATCCCCTCTTATATTTATCATTTTCCTTTTCAGTCACATTAGCCAATTCTGTAGGTATGAGGTGGCATCTCAGAGTTGTTTTTACTTGCATTTCTCTAATCCACAGTGATTTAGAGCATTTTTTTTCATAAGATAGTTTTGATTTCTTTGTCTGAAAACTGCCTGTTCATATCTTTTGACCT
>CM053590.1:6683715-6701860 GCA_028646515.1 Pseudochirops corinnae | reverse complement strand
TATTCACATTTCTGTAGAGGGAGAGGGACAGGGTGGAGAGTGGATGGGGGGAGCAGGATAGGAAGAGGGGACATTTAATCAGACTCTCACAGTGTGCTCACTATGGAGAGGTTCTGCGTAATTTCACATGTTCATCTCCCTCGAATACTTGTGGGTCGTTTAAAGGCAGCGGCTCTGGGAGCGGCCGGCTGAGGGGGCATCACAGCCCCTGACTGCTCAAGACCTGCCCACCTCAGGCATCAGAGAGGGATTGAAGGTTCCTGACTTCCTCCCAGGAGTCCAGCACAGTGACCCATGCTCTGGAATTAGAGTAAATGACTAACTGAACACCAAACACTTTCCCCTCCATTATCCTTGTACCAGTAGAAGATAAACAAGACCAAAGATATGCAAGAAGAAACAATACTAGGAGCAGCACACCCACAGACTGATCCTCATTTACCTCACTTGATCCTCACGGCAAACTTTCAAAGTGGGCACTGTGAGGATTATCTCTATTTGAGGGGTGAAGAAAGTGAGACTGAGAGGGGCAGGTCTGCCCAAGGCGGAATCTGAACTCAGATCTTCCTGACTGACGGTCCCTCACAGAGCTGGGCCAGGACACTGTGCAGCACCTACTTCTTTTTCAACGTGCTGGTCAGTTCCACTCACTTTTCCTCTCTTCTTCCTCTTTTCTGTTGATATTTTAAACTCTTTCTTTGAAGGGGTAGTTGAGGAGAGGGGATACAGGAAGAACCCCAGTGAGATAAAAACAAGGGATAATTGGCATTCTCTAGCCACTGATGGAGGAGGCCAGGAAAGCAGGCTGGGTGGGCCTCCTGCAAGCACAGACCTCTGTCCATCCTCCCCCCTCACTCTCAACAGAAAACCTGCAAATCAAGAGGCCTGGTCTCAACCACCCCTAAAGACTCCTTCTAGCTTCAGATCTAGGACCCAAGATGGACCACCCGTATCTTCTCCAAGGCCATTCCCAGCAACTGGACTATCCTGATGGCCACTTACTAAAATCTTCCTTTCTTCCACATGCAGCTACACATGCAGGGCTCTTATCTCCCACTGAGCCCTTCTGGCTTTGTCTAGCCTAAAGGATTCTCTCCTTCAACATTTCCAAGAACAAGGAGAACTGAAACCCGATGTGAGTGAGGAGACAGAACCTAGAACCTAGCTACGGGATGAGTCCAAGCGATCAGATGCAGCAAAGCGACATCCCAGGATGCCAAAGGAACTGGCAGGTGTTAAGATGGTGGGAAATGGAAGTGGAACTACACAGCTAAAAAAAAAAAAAGCATAAAGGTCCCAATTAAGAAAAAAAGATAAGAGACAGGACTGTGTAAACTTAAAGCCAATGAACTCAACTTCTAGAACCCATTGTGAAAGGGACAAGAAGCACTTAAAAGGAGCCATCATAGGAATGAGAGAGCCTTAACAGACTGATGGCACTCTGGGGGGCACAGGCTTAGCAGCTTTGTTGATGCAAAAAGAACATAAGTGTCTCGAGGGCAGGGGCTCCTTCATCTCCCCCTTCAATTATGAGTGCCTAAGTCAGTGTATTAAGGGCTGCTGAAATCCTATTTAATCATTCAGGAGCTGCTGCACTTAGCACGTACCTCCCTAGCTCCCAGCAATTACGAGGTTAATTAAGGTCAAAATTTTCTAGAGGAGCTACTCGATCCCTAGAGAGGGAAGAAGTCTTTTGGCCACTTTTCGATCCCTGTCCAAGGCCCTCAGTTTTGGGTTACCATAGCTCCAATGCCATGGCCTCTATGAAGCCTTTCTAGCCTTCCCACAATGCAGGAAGCACTGGCACTCGGGCCACTTCACACTCATCTTCCTTGGCTGGTCTAGACCCTTTTCTGTACCTATTCTTTCTTTTCCCCTGGACTGGAAGCCAACCGCCACCCCTTCGGAGCACTCAGTACAGTGCCTTGGCACTCAATAAATAAGACTGAAAAATGTGTGAGTTGTTCGGGACTTATTTTCATATGGATTTAGAAGCAAAAAACCAGGGAGTTTTTCAGTCATAACCAAAATAGCTGGTCTTTTATAACCCCAAGGAGATCAAGTCTGTAAAATGGAGTTCTCCCACCATTCACACAAGGCAATAATGAAGAAAAGAACATATCTATGTAGCAGTCTCCATAACTAACTGCTGTAATTAACACTCAAGGGTCCATTTAGTAAATTATTCTATTAGTGTATTATTATACCCAAGTCTCCTTTTTAAAAATTAATTCAATTTGAGGAAATAAGGCTTTCATCCTGCTGGTAGCCTGTACCAAATATTAAATAAAGAAGTAAAATTTCTTCTGGTAATAGTCTTTGTAAAAAAACATAAGCAGACTGTCTCAATTAAAGGCAAAATTCTAAGGATCTTATTTTCAAGAAGAATGTTGAAAATGGAAGCATCTTCCTAGCAACAACAAAGAATTTATTAGCACTCCAAGATCCACAATTAGGCATATCACTAACTGTATTCTTCCTTAAGAAAATCCTACGGCATAATCAGACCTTCATTAGGGAAAAATGTGGCCTCAGACTTTTACAAATGGTCAAATAATGATTAATAATACAATTTTGCCTGAATTAAGGCAGACAGAAATTTAATAAGATGATGGTTTCTGTTACTATAGAATTCACAGACCTTTGATTTTGTTGTCATGGGCATCTCCTTTGCTAATTACAGATTACAGCCCTTACAAGCCTTGTAAGTGAGGTATTGTGGCCAAATATTTCATCAACTTGGGTCTGATTTCTTGATGATGAACCTGTTCAAAGTTCACTGGACTGGTTCTCAGACAAAAGACAAAGGTCTCACTGGGCCATTGAAACCTCTCCAGCGTGCCTGCATGTGCCAGACCAGACTTCACAATATGGCTTGTAAGAAACTGGTGTCACCTAGATGCCCCAGACAACAGACGACTTCTCCTGCTTTTTTTGGGGGGGAGAGGGCAGGGCAATTAGGGTTAAGTGACTTGCCCAAGGTCACACAGCTAGTAGGTGTTAAGTGTCTGAGGTCGCATTTGAACTCAGGTCCTCCTGATTTCAGTGCGGGTGCTCTATTCACTGAGCCACCTGGCCGCCCTTGACAACAGAAGAGTTCTTTGGTGGAAGTTACACAGATGCTTTGGAAATGCATGTGTAAATTCAAAAGTATGTTACTGGCCCCATGATTTTCATTCTCATTATATCTCAATTAAAATGCAAACCAATTTCCCAGCAAAAGCAGGTTCAGTGTCACCAAGGCTTTATTGCACGTAAAGCAAAGAAGACCAAGCAGAGACTCAGAGAGATGTGGGCGGCTGCCCAGGCTCTTCTCTTCTCCATGCAGCTGAGTACGAAGGGGACAGGGAGCCTTCCTCACGTACACTTGCTGCCCCATGGGGCTGGCGTCCAGTTTGACTAGCAGTATAGCAGCATTAATTTGGACGATCGGCAGAGGTCATTGGGAGGAGAGAAAAGTGAATTAGAAAATATTCTCAAATAAGTGCATGGTGATGACCAGGAGTCCCCAGCGATGGTCTTTTTTTTCTTTTTGACTTATTTTTTATGTGTGCCCATTATTAAATATATGTCCATTAACCATGTTGTAAAAAACAAACAGCAAAAGGGAAAAACCACTAGAAAGAATAAACAAAAACCAAGGGAAAACAGTCTGCTTCGATCTGCATTCTGAGACAGCCGAGGCCCCTGAGGGCCAGCCAGAGGGCCTTATCTATCATTTTCACTGCTAGGTGAACCCGCCTTGGTGCACTGCCTTCCTCAGTTAGGATGAAGGCCTTGAGAGCAGGAACTGTCCTGACTTCCAATTTTTATTCCCAGTGCCTGAGACACACAGCAAGCACGTAATAGTCTCATTCACTCACACCCATTTTATTACCTTAGTTCATGCAGTAACACAAGGCCTGGAAGCCCTGAATGAATTACAATGACACAGCAGCCCTCACCAGTCCTGAGAGCCATCTCCACATTTCCCTCGGCTCATCAAGCTCCTTTTTCTGTCCCCTGACCCCTTCAGATCCCCTCCAGCTTCCTGCCTCAGGCACCTCCTGAAGCCTCACCTGGGGCACTGCTTGGGAACTTCTCCACCAGGCCTGGGGAGCTCCTTGTCATTCTGCAAGATCTCACCTGCTGGGGACTCCACTCCAAGCTGACCCCTCAACCTCTAACTGAGGGTGGGGCCATTTAAGGTGAGAGCCCAGCTCAGATACCTATTACTTCTCCACCAGGTACCTCATCATGTGCCTTTCCCCCTCCCCAGCCCCTCCTTGTAGGATTGTCTTTCTCTTTTCATATTTGAACCCCCCAGCACAGTACATGGCACACAGCAGGTCCTTAATAAATCTTTATTGACTACTGACTCTCTCTACAAGCTCAGGACCCAGGACCACCCAAAGGCTGAGCCCCAGGGGACTGAAGTCATTCCATTTTGGAACTTTGGGGCTACACAGTCCAGACCGTGAGTCAGTAACAGCCAACCCCCCGAGGTCAGATCTGGCTGGCTGTCACACTTGCCACCCCAACCAGTTCTCCACTCTGGCTACTTTCTTGACATCTAGCCTGCCGCCGGGCTGGGAACTATAATCGAATCAGTACTGCCATTGTTTCTGGAAAGGGGGGGGCTGATCCACTGCCTTAAAGCCTGACTTACCATCCCAGGACGTCATCCCAGCATATTATCAACGCAACTGAGACAAGATCAGAGTCTATTTTAGGAAGATTAATCTGACAGTGATGTGTCAGACAGAAAAGAATTGGTGGAAACCGATAAACCAGTTAGAAGACTATTGTAATAGGCCAAGCCTGAGAAGATAAAGACTTGGAACAGGTTGGTGGCTAGGAATTTAAAAGGAGGAGAGAGATGCAAGAGACACAGTAAAGAAGAGATGGGACTTGGTGACTAGCTCATGTAAGTGACATGAAAGGCATGAAAGACAATTTAGGGATTCCGGTTTAGTGTGTGTGAGTGTGTGTGTGTGTGTGTGTGTGTGTGTGTGTGTGTGTGTGCAGTAGTGAGGGAGCAGAGGGCAGAGGAAGATAATTAACTAAATATTAAGAAGATAACACAAGATAGGCCCAAATGTTTACAGGATGATTTCCCTCAGAGAAGCAAAAAGGCAGTTCTAGGCCTGTAGGCAACTGTTGTTCGGTTGTTTTTCTGTCAAGTCTGGCTCTTGACGACTCCATCTGGGGTTTTCTTGGCAAAGATACTGGAGTGGTTTTACCATTGCTCATTTTATAAATGAGGAAACTGAGGCAAACAGGCTTCAGTGACTTGCCCAGGGTCACACAGCTAGTAAGTGTCTGAGGCCAGATTTCAACTCAGGTAGACGAGTCAGTAAAATGAGCTAGAGAGGGAAATGGCCAACCCCTCCAGTATCTTTGCCAAGAAAACCCCAAATGGGGTCACAAAGAGTTGGACTTGGCTGCAAAACAACTGAACAACTGCCTACAGGCCTAGAATTGCCTTTTTGTGAACGGGGTCAGGAAGAGTCAGACGCGCCTGAAATGACAGAACCACATGCATGGCAAATACCGGGAATTTTAAAATTCTCGCCCTCGTGGAATTCACTCTGCAGTAGGACCTGGAGCGAGAGGCGGCTGTGTACACATCCTCACTCCTCCCGTTGGAGAAAATGAGCAGACGCACAGCCGCCCTGCAGAGGCGGTGAGCACCTGGCCGTTCCAGAAGACGCCTCAGCCGAGCTCCTAAAGCACTGTCGGTGTTCAGAAGGCCCGAGAGCCCGACAACACACACCAGAAGCTCCTTTAAAAAATTCTCTGTTGGATCTTCACTGAGCTAAATGGCAGATGACTCAATTTATCATTTTGCTTTAAATCCATGAAAAGACAACAAAGCTCAGGCTTTCCACTACACTAAAGGCTAAACATAGAATGTGGGATATAATTTAATCTCGGGCAGCAGACGAATTAGTTCCATTTGAGAATGGTTACCAAGAAAATAACACAGAGGAGCACACCCCACCAGCAAATGTGGCACACAACAGTGACCGATGCCATCCCACTCATGTCAGCCAAGAACAGAGTGGCTCAGAACTGCTGCAGAAATGACTGCTGGGAAAAAACAAACTATTCAGCATCAATATTCTAAGCACTGGTTCTCCTCCACCTCTAGATCTCAAATGAGTCTGTCTGAGTATGACACTGAGGTAGCAAGCCATGTCAGAGTAAAATAAGGTATAAAGTGAAAACTGTTCAAAGACCACCTTGGCTCTCCAGGGCATTAAAAAGGAAGACGGACTGTCTCCAGGTAACTAGTTGGGTGGACAAGAGAAGATGCTGGCCTTGGGATCAGTTAAGACTGGGTATAAATCTCACCTTTGACCCTTTTTAGTCAGGTGATCAGAGGCCCATCCCCAAGTACCTCTGATGTTCCACATCCGTGAAATGGGATAACAGCCGCTGTAGTACCAGCCTCACAGAGTTGTTGTGAGACTCAAACAAGACACTATGAAAAGCATGACACGAGCCTGCTCCTGCATCCTGTGATGGGTGGGGGAACACAAGTGACGTGTCCCAAGTTCGAGCTCAGTTTAGGACACACAGGCCACCTTCTATCCAGGCAGCAGGAAATTCTTTTCTGTGATCTAACTCTTTAAGGAAGTACTATTCAAATGAGAGTAATTTGCTTCTTACCTTCTGTGTGCAGAATGTTGTTTCAAGGAGCTTGACGAGACATCAAAATTGCTTTTGTCTCCAACCCTGGAAGAGAAATGAAGCAGATTCCATTGATTCTCTGAATGACCTTGGGCAAATCTCAGGCCCCTCTCTGAGGTCCTGGTTTCCTTCACTGTGAAAATGAGGGATGGCTGTACAAGATGACCAGCAATCTCAATTTCAAGCCCTACGCGGCTATTGTTGTTTGAGACTGTACTTGTTTCTGGAAGGTCCAGGACACCACAGTTGCAAATCAAACACCAGGGGGTGGGAGGCGAGCGGTGAGAAAGGAAGGGCTCAATAAGGCAGAGGCCCAAATCCCATTCTACCCCTCTGCCATACCTGCCTGTATCTGGGCTCTTACAAAGTGACAGTGGAGAGGCCACAGGGAGGGAGTGGGAAGGAAAGGGATGTCTTGTGTAGGCGGAAGGGTAGGCCTTGGTAAAGAATGAGGCCACCTCTTCAAGGGAGACAGGGTAAAGGAGGAGAGAACGCTGGAAGGCATCAGAGTGAAAAGAGACGAGGAAGACGGAGGAGAGAGCTCCTTGTGAATGGCCTTGATTTTTTGGTAAAAATCAGCTGGGGGGAGTGGAGGGAGCCCTAGGAGGTCTGAGAAGGTTTGGAGGAGCTGCTGGGAACAGCGGGCCAGTGAACTGATAAGGGAATGGCTGGGTGGCAGAGGGCCCAGCTGAGGTTGGAAAGGACCCAGTTAGAACAGCCACACTATTTTCCCCCCTTTGTTCAGCAGCCCGCATGGAGGAGTGAAGGTGACAGATGTAGATGGAAGTGATCCAAGGCTGAGGTTTGGCAGGGTGCCATGACATGGGGACCAGGGATCTGAGAGATGAACCTCCTAAAACAGTACATAGAATACAAGTTCGACTTTTGTCCTGCCTCTCTCCCCACTTTTCAGAAGTGCCTAGGTCAGACAATGAGGTTTGTCATGACCACGTCAAGAACAAGAGGAAGACGGCTGACCCGAAGCCCTTCCTGGGAGTAAAGCACTTCCATGGACTTCTGTGACGTTTTTTACTGGACACAACACTGGACAGCCAGGAAATCTCACCTCATCTCTCTGTGTTCTAGACTCATTATCTGCAGTGTGAAAGCCTGCCAGCAGAGCTGAAAGGGCTGTGAAGATAAAGCAGAGCCAGCGTGACAAGCACACACAAATGAGAGATTCCTGAGCGGGGTCCAGGGAGGGGCGGTGGGCAAACATCGTGCTTTGTGGCTGTTCTCAGAAGGGAGGTGGTTGTTTCATTGTTATTTTCATAAAGCCAAGGGAGCACAATTTATGTTATGAGTGGATATGTTCCCGCTCTCTGGTTCATTCTGTCAAGCCGAGATTTTCCTTGAAAAAAAGAACTTGGCTCACAGCTGTTTCCACAATGAGGCCTCCCACATAAGGATTCAAGTCTTTCACCTGACAGGAAACACAATGGACTCACAGAATCCTGGACTGGAAAATGACCTCAGGGACCATCTGATTCATCCGGCCTGAGAAAATACCCTTCCCCATAAGAGCCCTAACAAATGACCCACTGGCCTTTGCTTGAGAGGGAAACCATTATCTCCCAAGGCTGCTCAATGCACATTTGGATCCCCCACATTGTGAAGAAGTTTTTTTCCACATTCAGCCTAAGATATTCAGCAAACATTGCTTTTGTCCACCTGTAAGTCATACTGCTACTTGCCAAAATGGTGGACAAGAGCTTCTGGGCAGCCAGGACAATTCTTCCTTCCACTAAGAGGTACTACCTAGAGTTGATCCTTCACCCACACACCCCTCTCTCCAAACAACCAATGAAAAGGTAATCCTTCTTCCTCCAATACATTCTCCACATTTACACAGCTAACTACCCTCCATTGAAGATTCGCCAGAAAAACTTGGATTCACTTCTCCCAGGCCCATCCCATCCATTTAACTGAGGGCAAGATCTAGGTCAGACCCTCCACACCAAGCTATCCTCCACATTGAGCTCTCGCCCACTTTCAATTTTGTGACATATACAAAACCAACCACTAATACAGGGGAATGAACTGTAAGAAGGCTCACTTCACCCACCTTTAAGTAGGCAGGAATTCCATGACATCCTAACATAGTCCTCAGAAGTAACCAGTCGAAAAGAAAGGCAATATTTTGAAAATTACCAATGTTATTTTGGGATAGGAGGGGAAATGGAAAGGAAAGAGTAAGTGTGTGTGTGCTGCTTACATAAATGTATCCATGTTTTCAAAATGTTTTGTTGATGTTTTCTGTCTTTATATCAGTCATTTCAACACTCTCCCTTCCCCTTCCCCTCACGGGAGAGAGAAAAACAAGGAATGAAAAGCACCAGCTTTTTCCAACAGTGACCACATCGCTTTCTCATAGCTAAGTGCCTCTACAGGAGCACACAGCTGTGTGGACACATGTTGGCGGGATTTCATCTCTTCTCTGGGACCTTCGCTGCTTTGGTTCTCTGTATCTGTGAAATGGTAAAGATGCAGGTTCACTGCTGAACATCATTTGTGAAAGGCTGCTTGTTACTAATGTCATCGGATACCCTAAACTGGTGGATGAATGACTCATAAAAAATTCCATGTAGATGGGAGAGAAGGAGTTACTGAAACACTCTCTTGGCCTTTTGGGGTTTTTTTCCACACCTTCAGCGTTTTCTCCTCTTCTGGACACCTGGAGCACATCAGCCTCTCAAGGCACTCACAATGTGGCCTTCAGCATTTCTTCTCTAGAACATGCAGGTAAAACTCCACAACTTTTTCTATCTTTCTTCTCTCTAGTGACCTTTATTCCTTCTCTAAAGGTCACCTGGGGATGTAAAGGAGGGTCCAAGTAAGGCAGTTCCACCATCCTTAATGACGAAGAGTTTGTTCAAATGGCTCGGCAAACCTTCTCTATTGGAGGTGCTTTCCCTTCCATCCCTAAGTGCACTTGGCCTGTTTCTTCTTTAGGCAGGTACCTTTCATCATCATCCATCTCTGTAAGATTCTCCACGGGTTTGTATTTTAAAGCAGCGGTGCTTTTGGTAGCTCTCTCTCACTCTCTTCATTTAGCCAGTCAGATGTTTGCTGGGTGAGGAGCTTTCTGGGATTTCTTGGTCTCTTCATTGTGACAATTTAATTTACATTGGTTAAACTTTGAGATACTGACGTTGGTGCTGATGTCATGTCTGGCATCCATTTTTCATTTTTTGGTTTTTAGTTAACTTTATATATTGCTGGTAAATGACATGCTATATTTCTCATTATTATTCTTTTTTTAAAAAAATCCCTTCTTAGCTTTTACGAGCTGACAATGACAGTACAGACAACTGACTCGAGGATGAATCCAATATTAATAACAAATCTTTTTCTGTCTGTAAAAATTTGGTGTTTAAAAAAAAGAACAATTAAATACTAAAAATGAATTTGCTTTGGTTAAAAATAATGGAGGAACATTTTTTTCATGAACAACGATGGACTCATTTTCACACTTCGAGGGACCAAGCTGACGTATGTGGAAAGAAGAATGAACTTGCTTTGCTTTAGCTTGAACTCCACCTTGCTAATCAGATTTGCAGTTCTACATTTCTACACATGTACCTGCATTAACTAAATAAATGCATGCTGTTTAGAATGCATGCATGTTATTTAAAAACTGCTGTAATTTGGTGCGTCCTATGTCCACAGCCTAGCAATTTTTTTTTCAAAGCAATGGTATGAGGCTTCTGCATAATCTACATGTTTGGGGCTTCTCTCACTCTTTCCTTTCCCAAATATTTCTTTCTTTCTTTCTTTTTTAATTTTTGGAGGGGGGGGGAAGGCAAGGCAATTGGGGTTAAGTGACCTGCTCAAGGTCATGCAGCTAGTGAATGTTAAGTATCTGAGGCCAGGTTTCAATTCAGGTCCTCCTGACTCCAGGGCCAGTGCTCTATTCACTGTGCCACTTAGCTCCCCCCTCCCCCCCCATATTTCTATACTTAACTTTTACCACCTTTGCATTAGTCACCAAATATTAGAATATGTTGAGATGGAGGATCTTAAATCCGGTATGATTTGTCCACTCCACCCTCAGCAATCAATGCAGGTGTATAAACAAGGTATTTGAAAAGCATTAACAGAGTGACTGGCACATAGTACGTGTTACAGAAATGCTTGTGACCTTTTGCCAGCCCCCCTCCATTCCATTCAAACATAAACTTGAATTTCCTGAAGTCACATATGCCCATGATGAGACAATATTGTGAAACATCATCATACTGGTGCTCCAGTTTTTTGAGCCAGTCCTCAATCGAAAGGCACCCAGTTTTCCACTATAACCACGAAGGCTGCTCTGAACATGTCAGCGTGTATTGGATCTGCCTTGTCTGACTTTTTCAGATGTGTATGCCCAGCAGTAAGTCTGACATGTCAAAGGCCATGGGCCACACGCTAACTTTTATTGCACAATCTGAAACATGTCTGGAATGGTTGGGCCACTTCCCAGTTCTACCCAGAAGTCGTCCACGTGCCTGTGGATCCAGAGCCCTGGCACGTTAACTGGTCTTTTGGCAGCTTTGCCCATGTGTATGGTATGCTTTAACCTTTATTTATTGGAGGGCTGAAAGAGCTTTCTGAATCAAAAGTGTGCCACTCATCAGAACTAAATCAATACTAATCAGGTAAAAGCATCTGAGGTACTTCTTATATTGGAGAAAATGTAGAACAGTCTAGAGAGAATGAAACCTAATCCACTGCTAATCTAAAACATAATCAAACCAGGTGCCCTATATAGTGGGAAGATCAAACTGTCCCATGGCACCCATCTTTGCTCCTGGGAATTCCAAAGTGAACAGATTCTCGTTACTTAATGACAGAAGTCATTACCCACATATGTTTCTTAACTGAACATTTACTATAGATAGAAAACTCTGCTATGCCAAGGATGTATGGCAGAAGTCACGTGTGTTACCCAGGGCGCTTTAGGTTTTATTTTGCCTTGGCAAACAGGGCAAATCTTAGAACTAGTATTTGTGGCTAATAGTAAAAATATGAAACACAGAAAACACTTTCATTTGAAAGTTAACATAGTGTAAATATTTTACATGACTGCACACATATAACCTCTATCAAATTGCTTACCACCTCAGAGAGGGGGGAAATATATCTATTAACTTGTTAAAAAAAAAAAGGGACAGATTGATGGGGGATGTGTAGTTCTGCCCGGGAACATGAGCACCAGAATATTCTGAGAATGCAGAAGGACAGTAATAACATAAACACAGAGTCATGACAACAGTTATGCCTCTGGGTCAGTGTGTCTTGTTTTATTCTGCATTTCACGACCCAGACGTTCTGTTGATATGCTCTGTTCCGGGCACGTGAGCTCCATCCTTCCTTTTCGTGTTTACCCGACCCTTGTGGCGTCAGAGGTGATTACAGGGGAGGTGGGCTATTTGCCAAGGGGCTCAGTAGGGGGATAAAAGAGGAGAAGCCCCAGGAATGAAACATGGATGAAATATGGATATGGATGGATGAAGAGAACAATAAAGCTGCCTGCATATCCCTAACTCTTCTGGCTCCTGACTCTACTTTGTGGAATGCGCAGGCTGCATTACCGAGTGCGCACCGAAGACTCAGAGGAAAAAGGGGTAAGACTGGCTGCCCACTGGCATTAGGCCAGGTCAACAGACGAGCAATGGAGAGGGGAAATGGGGGGTATCAAATTGCATGACCCCTAGCCTTGCCAAAGCACTTCTGCTAAAGTTTCCTCATGAGCTCCCTCAGTGAAGATATGCTCATGAGCAAGGATCTAAAACCTTTTGAGTGGTGATCCACAGTATGATATCATGGTAACTGTTTGCAGCTAATTGTAAGTAAAAGTACACTCAAACGCAAAAAAAGAAAACAAAGTTAATTAGGCATAGAAAGGAAGGACTGCAGCAAGAGTAAGATGTGGCCATCATTTATTTCCTTGTTTGAGTTTCAAGATACACACGCACGACCAAGCACAGGGAGAGAACCCACTGTCAAGTGAGGAGGCTGTCTGGGTAAAGGGCCAAATGTTTGCATGTACTGTCTGACATCTTCTTGTGAAGCAGAGTTAATATTCTGTGACAGAGGTGACAACGTCTGTAAATCAGAGGTGCCCATCTGAGAAGATTTCCAGAGTGAAAGCCTCTTGTGGAAGGAAAGCTAACACGAAGTGCCATGGATACCAAGTGGGGACAATCAAAGGACCTGCCTCCAGCTCCGCTGCAAGGGTCAAATGACCCGTCACAATGTTTGCAAAACCATCACTAGCCTACAGCGAGGCTTGGTGGCGCTCTCCGTGTCCTCCGTGGAGGTCCAGAGGGCACAAGGAATGGCCTCACAGCTCCGGGAGGAGGCAGGGAGTCAGGGCTCCACTAACCAGAATGGCGATGATGCAATTCAGACCCATCCCGTGCTCGGCTGGATTTCCGGGACACGTTGTTTCCCCTGATGGACCCAAGTCCTTAAAGTCAAGGACGGTTCATTGCTGATTGTGAACCCCCAGCACCTCATTCAGTGCTAGGCACCTAACAATTTAATGACTGCTAGTCACTTTTATTTTGTATCTTCTTAGTACAATCTGTTAGAGAAATGTAGCACTGAGGTACTTTACATCAGTGGATGCAGAACTAGTTTCTGAGAATTCCATCCCAGCCCTTAACTCATCCCGTTATCTGAGCTTCAGTACCCAGGCAAGTCTCAAGGACCATAAAGTGAAGAGAATGTGTGCACGTGCATCAGCAGAGGGAGTTCCTCCCTGGAAATTTCCTATACCAGAGAAAAAACAAATTAGGTAAAACAAAATGGGAGGGAGGGGAGAAATACCACCTTTGTTCCCCCTTAGCTACAAATTTTGAGTTAAACAGACCAAGTTGCCAACAGTCAGTACACTGACATGGAAACACTTCACAGCTTCTGGGATGGTTCCACACGTAACCCTAACAATCCTGTTGTCAAAGTATATTTCCAACAAAGCATCCCCATTTAACAAATGAACTATAAACAGAAAGAGAAGCCTGGTGCTTGAGGGATTTGCCCATGGTCCCGATGCTAGCCCATGTATTACAGAGCCAGGATTCAAATCTGACCCTAAGAGCCCCTCCCACTTCCTGGCACAGCCTTGTTGCTGAAATTCTGCTCCTTTTAAGCTGTGCCACTGATGCCTTCTTAATGGCCCTAGCACTTCGTAATATTTCTCCACCACCTCTAAAAAGCCTCCCATATCAAGGTGCCCTCAAACAAAAGAGAGGAATAACAACATATCACTGTAGATGAGAAAGAGTTAGGGTCAGGTACTCAGGGGCTAGCTACCCAGTAAGTGTCTCTGGAAAGCACCACACCACAGAACAGCAATTGGGTGCCCACCCTTCACCACACCCTAGCCTCATCCCAACTGGCCTTCTTGCCCCTTCTCAAACACAACAGCTCCTCTCCGGCTTGCTAGTCACCGTTGGTCAGGGTGAGCTAGACATCAGGGCAGTATTCCGCTTTCTGCTCAGACTTCATCTGAAAATACAGTGATAGAAAGAACCCAGAATCTGGATCCAGGGACCCTGGCTCCAAACCCTACCTCTGCATCTTATTTTCTGTGAAACCTTAGAAGTCCTTTCCCTTCTCTAGGGCTGAGAGGGAAGGGAGTAGATGGCTTTCATGGGCCTTTCTCGATGCTCTCTGGGCCTAAGATCACTCCTCTCAAAATGCTGGCCAATGCAGGGGAAGGACTAGACCAAGCCTCTCCATTGCCTCTTCTAGTTGTAAATCAATAATCTCCTCAGGAGGCTGCCCCAGCCAACTGACAGCTCCCTGAAAGCCCTGGACTAGTATGTCAGGTGGCTTGGGGAACCCAAGTGTAAGGGCTTCAGAATCCTTTCCCTAACATGACCTCAGATCTTTCAGGGTCCTGATTCCAGATTCTAGATGTAGTTCTCCCTCCCAACTCTGTGTCCTCTGCACATCTGATGAGCATGCCTCTGGTGCCTTTCATTTACTATATAGAAACAATGGTGTGGGATAAAGAAGAAAATGTAGAAAAGTGTGAAAGTCATCTGGTGTACGCCTAAAAGGAAAAGCTGGACACGAAAGAATGACAGTTTCATGCACAATCCTCTTTTTTTCTATTGTACTTTGTATATGGAAATACTCATTATACCTGGTTCAGAATTTTTAAGAAATTATTTTAAAAGAAGGTAACTTGGATGATGGAAGGGCCTTGAGGGCATGTCATGAGATGACTAGCTGATAAAATTGGAGTGATTCCAGGCGAGTCAAGAGAAGAGAGGAGTACAGAGGGAAGGTGCTCCCCTCCTTTTAGAATCTAAACATTTTTCATACAAAAGAAGGCTTAGCCCTAGAGGATACACCTAGTAACAAAGGGGAAAGTTGCAAAGAGGCAAATTGAGGCAGGGCTCCCCAAACTTTTTGGTCCTGGATCTCTCTGGCAATCTAATCAAACTATGGACCCCTTCTCAGAATAATGTTTTCAAATGTGTAAAATGCATAGAGTTACTAAGGAAAACAATAATGCTGAAATATGAAATAGTTATCAAAATACTGTTTTTGTTTGTTCTTAGAATCAAGGTTAAGAACTTAAGAACAATATGCTCACAATGAGAGCTATCCCAAATGGGAGGGGCAGCCTCAGGAGACTGGGGCCACCTAAGTGTTTGGGGAAAGCCAGATCCAAGCACAGATGAGGCTTACAAATGATCCCACTGGAGGGGTAATCCTTTCCCAGGCATAGTTAGTTTGAACTAGACAGTCTCTGCGATCCCTGCAAATTCTTAGGATCTGGGACCATACCATCATAGAACCAATGACCAAAGTTTGGCAGAATGTGTCTCACTAATAGTCAATGGCTCTTTCCTCTGCACAGGGGAGCTTCTGGCCCGAGTTATCCCAAGTATCATGAAGCCAATGAAATGCAAATTCTAGCAGTGTTCTCAAATTTGCTCATACGCCTCCAAATTGCATTTTCTTCTATCTACGTTTTACATCTATCTTGTACTGTGCCACCATTTTGAAAGGGAAGGGTGAAAAGGTCCAAGACAAGGGTTGATGGTCCTACATCAGATCCGGCTCAGAGTGCCCCGGAGACAAAGCAATACTTCTGAAGTCAGAGCACTGAACCACCCAAGGGGCTACAAAGCTCCTAGGATGTATCCAAAGCACCTGCAAACTGCCAAGCAAATGGCTGGATTGAACCTTGGCCAGAACAAGATTCTCCCTCTTCTCTCTCAGCCATCAAAATCAGGTAGGAAGACAGCAAAGAGATCATCTTATTCTGAGTTTCCCTTGTGGAGACACAAAGAGCAAAAGACCCAAAATATTTTTCTTGAATGAATAATGAATACTGTGAGTTAAGATAAAATGCAGGAGGAGGAGCCAAGACAGCCAAGCAAAGGTAGGGCCTTGCCTGAGCTCTCCCAAACAACTTTAAAATAACATCTCAAAATGAATTCTGGAGTGGGAGAACATACACAAGGACAGGGTGAAACAATTTTTCAGCCCAAGACACCTTGGCAAGGTAGGCAGGCAAGGTCTCTCTCATGAGGGTGACAATAGAATGTGGGCTGACCCCTGGCAAGCCAGCAGCAGACCCTGAGGACAACTGAATTGGCAGCAGTAGCTTCCAGAGCTCTCAGCCCACAGATGGTAAGGGCATCAGACAACTGGTCAGAAGAAGATTACAAGGGACCCTTTGCTGACACTGTGTTCAGGAGTTCCAGGTTGTGATCCCAGGGAGAGAAGGAGCACAAGCACAACAGAGCATGCAGCCAAAAGGATATAGGGTCCCTGGTCACAGTCCAAGGGCAGAGAAGAGTGTTTATGGTCCCACGTGAACCTGAGCCATGGGCCAGGGAAGCAGAGACCACACCTCTTCTTAGACCATAACACCTTGGAAGAACTAAAATTTACAGACCCTTCCCCCACCCCCAATTAGCTCTTAAAACAGCTACACACACACACACACACACACATACACACACTCACTCTCACTCACACTCTCTCTCTCTCTCTCTCTCTAGCTTAGGACAGTGTGCCCTCTGCCCTGGAAGCAGAGCACAACTTTAAAATAAAACTCAAGAAATAGGCTAGAAAAACGAACAAACAACAAAAAAGAACCTGAATACAGAAAGTTATTATGGTGATGGGGAAGATCAAAACACAAATTCAGAAGACAACAAAATAAAAACAGCTACCTCAAAAGTCTCAAAGGAAAATGTGAACTGATCTCAGGCCCCAAAAGAATTTGTAGAAGAGCTCAAAAAGCATTTTCAAAATCAATTAAGAGAAGTAGTGGAAAAATTGGGAAAAGAAATGACAATGATGCCAAAACTGGTGAAAAGAGTTAGCATCCTGGTAAAGGTGGCGCAAAAAAAAAAAAAAACAAACAAAGAAAATAATACCTTAAAAACCAGAAAAGGTAAATGGTAAAAGACACACAAATCTACTGAAGAACTCCAAAAAAAAAAAAAAAAAAAAAAGAAGAAAATGTGAAATACCTTGTTAGAAAAACAACTGAACTGGAAAAAGATCAAGGAGAGATAATTTAATAATTATTGGACTACCTGAGAGCCATAATTTAAAAAAAAAAAGGGGAGCCTTCCAAGAAATTACCAAGGAAAATTGCCCTGATATCCTAAAACCAGAGGGTAAAATAGAAACTGAAAGAATCCACTGATCACCTGCTGAAAATAATCCCTAAAAGAAAACTTGCAGGAATATTATAGCCAAATTGCAGAGTTACCAGGTCAAGGAGAAAGTATCCTAAGCAACCAGAAAGAAACAATTCTAATATAATAGAGCCACAGTCAGGATGATATAAAGTTTGGCAGTTTCCAGTTAAAGGAGCAGAGAGCTTGGAATGTGATATTCTAGGGGGCAAAAGCACTAAGATTACAACCAAGAAATCACCTATCCAGCAAAACTTAGTATAATCCTTCAGGGGGCAAATGGATATTCAATGGAAAAGGAGCCTTACAAGCATTCCTGATGAAAAGACCAGAGCTGAATAGAAAATCTGACTTTCAAATACAAGACTCAAAAGAAGCATAAAAAGGTAAACAGGAAAAGAGGAATCATAAGGAATTCTACAAGGTTAAACTATTTCTATTCCTACATGAGAAAACGATGCTTCTAACTCTTAGGAATGTTCTCATTATCAGGGCAGTTAGGAGTTAACACATTACAGGTGTGAGTGGAATATGATGGGATGATATCTAAAAAATTTAAGGGTTAAGAAGAGGAATGCAAAGGGAGGAGGAGGAAATAAGAGGCAAGATGGTGCAAATTATTTTACACAAAAGAGGTACAAAAGAATTTTTATAGGAGAGGGAAAAAAGATGTAGGGTAGTGGCAGAACACTTGAACCTCACCCTCATTGGAATTAGCTTTAAGAGAAAGTAACATACATACTCAGTTGGGTACAGAAATTTATCTTACCTTATGGGGAAGGGATGGGGGGGGGGGGAATAATAGA
>CM053590.1:6649180-6683215 GCA_028646515.1 Pseudochirops corinnae | reverse complement strand
GGGAGGGCGCTCAGAGTCTGCTTCAGTCGGCACTCAGACTCCATGGTTCTTTTTCTGGATGTGGACGGCATTTTCTATTATGAGTCCTTGGAGCTGTCTTAGATCCTTGCATTGCTGAGAAGACATAAATCTATCGAACTTGGTCGTGAGACAATGTAGCTATTACTGTGTACAATGTTCTCCTGGTTCCGCTCACTTCACTCAGCATCAGTTCATATAAGTCTTTTCAGGTTTTTCTGAAGTCTGCCTGCTCATCATTTCTCATGAAACAATAGTATTTCATCATATTCATATACCACAACTTGTTCAGCCATTCCCCAAGTGATGGGCATCCCCTCAATTTCCAATTCTTGGCCACCACAAAAAGAGCTGCTGTAAATATTTTTGTACATATGAGTTCTTTTTCCCATTTGTACGACCTCTTTGGCATACAGCACTAGAAGTGGTATTGCTGGGTCAAAGAGTAAGCACAATTTTTTTTAGCCCTTTCGGCATAGTTCCAAATTGCTCTCCAGAATCAGTTCACAATTCACAGATCAGTTCACAACTCCACCAACAATGCATTAGTATACCAATTTTCCCACATCTTCTCCAACATTTATCATTTTCCTGTTCTGTCATGTTAACCAATCTGATAGGTGTGGTAGCTCAGAGTTGTTTTGATTTGCATTTCTCTAATCAACAGTGATTAAGAGCATTTTTAATATGACTACAGATTAGTGATCTCTCTTAGATGCAGTTTTCTTATCTGTGAAATGGAGTTAATAATACCTGTAGTGCCTTCCTCTCAGGGTTGGTGTGCGGGTCAAATGAAATGATGTTCATAAAGCATTTTGTAAATCTTGAGTGCTACATAGAGGCACCAAGGCTATGGACTTGTTCTCCTAAGACAGACATACTTGCAGGCGGGTCCTCGGAGTGTAGCCAGCTATATTACTATGTCAGGTTCTAAGGGGTTATGGGGTTTTCTCTATCAACTTGTGCTCCCGTTCTAGCATGTTTTCCCCAGTTTCAATCACCAGTTAATCAGTATCTCCCCTATACCATTGATTAGCCCAGTGATCACTATCACTATCAATCCATTAATGCTAATTACTTTTTACAAAGGGATTTTAAAAATAATAAAATATAGCAAGAAGTACAAAAATGTTTCCCCTCTCCCCCCAACTGAAAAGGGCGCAATCTGTCATACCACGTCAGTCTCCGAGGAGAAGGGGCTCAAGTTTAAAGCAATTGCTGCAAAGCCCCCCAGTGCATCTCTGAATGCAGCACAGCAGATGAGTAACATGCTTATAGGTTCCAGTGCTTCAGCTGCTGTGTAGATTCACTACTGGGTTGGGATAAACTGGTTGCTCCAAAGGGCTGGTTCCTTCCCAGGCTCAGCTGCTGGACATCTGACAGCTCTTCTGCCCATCTGAGGTCTCAAGGAAGAAGACACAAACAACAATGGCCCCATCCTTGGAGGAGGTTCTCTCCACACCAGGAGGCTTGCAGCATCCTCTTTCACACTGACAGAGAACAGTTTGGTCAGCTGGTGTTTTTGCACCCCCAGATCGGTCAGTTTTCTTCACTGTGCAGTAAACAAACAGTCCTAAAAATACCTCACAAGCTCCAAAGTCCACGGGGTGGGGGTGGCATCAGGTCAAACATTCTATCTGTGCTCCTACCAGCTGGGTCATCACTGGCCAGTACCCTGTGACATGTCAGCTGTTTCTCCTACTGCTGCTGCTGGTGTGATATCTGCTCCAGCCCTTTCTTTTCCTGCCTATTCCAATAACTTCACACCCTTGGCTATTTTCATCAGCGCAGTCAAATCTGGCCCATTATTCATTCCTACACCCAAGGGCAGAGATCACCTGGTTCCTGCCATTTCCATCAAGTCACACCTCAAGCTGAGCTTTGTGCAAGTTCAGACAAGGGACTTATCTGTCTCCATCTAGCATGTGACACTCTGCCCTCCCCACCCTGAAGGCAGGGCCTTTATTTTTTTTTTTTAATTTTTTGCTTTTTGAAGGGCAATTGGTGTTAAGTGACTTGCCCAAAGTCACACGGCTAGTAAGGGCCTTCTTTTTGGTTTTCATGTCCCCCACACCATCATGAATGTGCTTTGTATGTATCGGGCAGGTTAATGAATATTTGCCAAGCTCAAGTGAACTGAATACAATATGACTTTTTTTCTTTTTGGAGGGGGGGAATGCAGGGCAATTTGGGTCAAGTGACTTGCCCAAGGTCACACAGCTAGTGTTAAGTGTCTGAGGTCAAATTTGAACTCAGATCCTCCTGACTCCAGGGCTGGTGCTTTATTCACTGTGCCACCTAGCCGCCCCTAAATGTGACTTATTTTGAGGACCACGTTCAGGAATATGAAGTCTAAACTTTTTAGAGGTAAAAACTTTTCTACGTGTGCTGCCATTATTATTGGTCTGCAAGAAAATGGCAGAGCAATCTGTGGGAAAGTGTTTGGCGTACAAGTCAGTACGGCTGCTCCTCACGTACAGCACGCCATTGCTCCGCTCTGTCTTTGCACTGGACCCCACACCTGAGAGCTCTGCCTCCTCACCAGTCTCTGCTTCCTTCAAAGCTCAGTTCAGGTAACACCTTCCACGTGAAGGCCCTTCCTGGGCCCTCCCCCTCCTCCGGGGTGGGGGCAGCCTTCCTTCTCAAAGGGCCTTATGTTTTGTTCACATTTATGTCGTTTTTATCCTGCATATACTCAACGTAAGTATGTGTCGCCAATCCCCAACAGAGTGCCAACTCCTTTACGGCAGGGACGTTCACTGTTTTGTCTTTGGATCCAGTATCTGTCAAAGTTCTTGGTACCCAGTAAATGCTCAATAAATTCTTAATGACTGATGGATTCTTCAAAGTTGAAAACCATTTGGGGGCCTACATTAACCACAAAATGTTAAAAAATGGAAAAGGAGAAAAAAAACAAAGGCAACGCTGGGGAGGTGGAAGTGCTAGGGCCACAGAAAGGTACTGGCCATGCTTCCTGCCTTCAGGGGCTGCCACTCTGGAAAGAAGCAAAAAAGAGAGCACATGCCGGCTGTGCAGGCTCAGAACCTCCCAGCAGTCGTGAGGCTGGACGGAGAGACATGTAGAGAGGTGCAGGTGGAGAGACGGGAGCTGGCTCACCGTTCCAGGCGGTGGGAACTGTACGGGCAATGAATCAGAGGCAAGGATGCCCCGGCATGTGTGCAGATGTGTGGTCAGTGTGATCATCTTTTCCCTGTCTGTGCCGGGATACAACCTCAGCCTTTTCTTCTTTCTCTTTGGTCTAGCCCCTCTGTTCCAGTCATCCCCTCTTTGTGGCTGACTCTCAAGCCAAGTGTAGGAAGGGTGGCCAGTCTTTAGGACTGTAAATAGTAAGCTCTGCTGGGTGCAGTCCCCATGTGGACTTCAGAGCATGGGCAAGTATTCTCTGACTTACTACATGGTGAAAAGGGGGCCTTTTGGTTGGCTGTTGAACTAAATCTGAGAGCCCAACAAAAGGTCTCCATGACTTTGCCTCATTCACTCTTTTTTCTGAGACAGATCAGGAAGATAATTGTTATATCTTCCGGCTAGCTGGAGGCAGGTGCCAGAGACAGCTGCCCATTTTCCCGACTTGGGCCCACCTGTGGCCTTGAATCTGTGGCATCTCTGACATTTGTCTCCCTGCATTTATTTCTTGCTCTTAAGTGAAGGAGCAGAGATGGCTGCAACCATGTGAACGCCCAAAGGTTGGAAGGCCAAGCTGCTGTATGTGCAGAACTTCGTCCATGCTAGAGTTTGCTGGCAGCCAAAGGGAGGTCAGCCTCAAGGAGACCTAGCCCTGTAGTGGACTGGCACTGAGATGTGTCCTGGAAGAGGGAATGACTTGTCCGTTGGCAATGCTGCTTTCAGAAGTGGATGTGGCAGGGAAGAATGATGTATTTCATCTGCTTTAAGTTTGAGCTTCCTCTTCCTTGGGACTGAGGTACACAGGAGACAGCTTGCCTCTGATATCAGAGAGAAAGCTCAATTGCCACTATTGTTGCTTGTCCTTCATTTTTGAAGAGGACCCACCAGTGACATCATGGGGTGGTGTTTTGACTCGCACATGAATTGGATTTAAGTGAGGCAGAGTTGCACAAATCTGTCAGCCTCACTCTCTCTTCCAGAGCCATCAAAGTCTGGTGGCAAGACAAGCCTGGGATACAGTGGATGGCCTTGGCATCTTTGATGTTTGGCCAAGCTCTGAGGGCTCCACAGTGCCTGCTTTTGCCACCTTCCTGGCTATTGGAACAAATTATTCTCATCTGCCCATTCTGCTGGGGGAAAAGTCTTCACATGCTTGTGGTAGACATCTAACTCACCAAGGGGTTTGATACCAAGGAGTTACCATCAACCTGGTCTAGCCTGTCTGTTGAGACAGTTTTACCAGGGTGTGGTTGCTGCACATGCTACAAATTCTTGGCACCATAGGTGAGAGCTGGTTGACAGGTGGACACCAGAGGTGGATGAGCATCCTTGAAAAGGGCTCAGCAAGTCTTCATGCTAGAGGGCTAGTCCTCCCTTAGCAAACCATATGTAATTTTACTACAGCTTCTCAATAAATATCTCTGGTGACACTGATATCTCTGTGAACTGGTGACATTGCTATGGGGAGCTGTTGGTCGGTTGGTTGTTGTCCTTCATTCTTGAAGAGAACCAAAATGACATGACTATGCTGGGGTCAAGGTGCAGTGTGTCCAACTGTGGCTGATCAGACTAATAAAAGCTTAGAAAGCTCTATTACAGGTCAGGCACAGAGTCCATATGAGTATTTGGAGTGGACGTGGCTCTACGTATTTCTTTCTGAAATTGAGAGTTAATCACTGAGTCAATCATTGATGCAGGGGAGAGACTACCTTTAACAGGGGAGTGTTAGCTGTGGAAAACACAGCAGAAATGGAGGCTCAAGCCAATGCATCAGACAAAGAAACCCACTGTTCCTCAAGGGGACTCCTAGAATCCTTCAGGAGAAATGTGGTCAGAGGCCTTCTGCGACCTGATTTGCCAGGGCAAATAGGAGCTGGAATAAGGACCCCCAGAATTTATAAGGCTCCACCTGTATCCCTAGCCATTCTGCTGGTCCTGATCAGCCTTTCCAGGGGACCACAGGACACCTCTGCAGATGTTCCACCAGCCCATCAATTTCAAGTTGACCAAAAATGGTCATTATTTTTATGCCAAAACATCTTTCTCTCCCTGCTTCCCCAAATTTCTACTGTCATCAAAAATTTTCTCAAACAACCAGTCTCAAAACTTCTATTTTGGCTCCTCCCTTCCCCCTTTTCCTTCATCTAGCCAATTTCTGTTGGTGACCCATCCTTTCTATGCCCATGGCCACTGCCATAGTTTTGGTCCTCAAAACTTCTTCCCTGGACTTTAAAAAGGCTTGCATTCTAAGAGAGGAAGACAAGATGCATATAGGGGAGAGATAGGCAGGAATGGCACATGGAGACATGAAACAATTGCTTGTGACCATCTCAGTAAAGAATACGGACCCTGTTGGTCTCTACAAAGAGGAGACCCTAGACATGAGTCATATCTAAGCTTTATTTAAGAGATTTCCCCTGTATTTTCTCTACTCCAGGGTGGGGGGCATAATAAACCAGAGAATGACAAGTTTGATGCCTTCTCTTTAGGGTCAGATTCTCCCAATGCCAGTCAGTCTAGAGCAGGGGTCCTTTTCTGGGATGGGCCTGTGTGGGCAGCTTGTCGAAGCTGAGATCACTGATTTATGATTTACAGGCTCTAGGCAACATCAGACTTCGATTTCATGGGCAGTACTCAGGCTCTTCAGTTTGTAATGCTCACTCTTGCTTTAGAACCACCACACGTGGGTTTCCAATCATGCTGTCACAATTTTGTCCCTTGGCTGCTTCTTGTGCACAGGACGTCATTAGAAGTATGTTGCACCCTTCTGCCTGGCTGGTAGTAGGTGCTGAGTAGATACTTGTAAATGGATTGATCTTTAGGTTGCTTATACCCTGCTCCCAGAAATTACTTTGTCTATATTGTCTATTTTATTCTCTACGTATGGTTCATTTTTTTCTATGTACCCCCAGTCCCTAGAACATAGCATCTGCATAATAAGTATTTGTGAACAAACTTCTGGAAAGTGCTTCTTTTCGTCCCCAGGCTATGTTAGGCTCTGGAGTGGTATCAGCCCTTTCTAGGTCTGTCATGGCAAATATGGCCACTAGGAAGGCCTGCCTAAGACGCTGATGTTCTTGTTTTGCCATACTATGGTGCCGTACTGCTACCTTAGGGGACTGACTGCAAGCTTCAGTCTCTTGCATCTGTCATGGCAGTCTCGGCAGGGTTTTCTAAGTCATCATATGCCTTTGTCCCTGGGAGACACCCTGGAGGTTCTCAGCGGTTGGCTTAATTCTTCTTAGCAGCAAGGGAATAAATTGGATTTTAAAAAGTCATGAAGCTTCAGAGGCCCACTCTCCTGTTCTCCCGTGCCCAGCTAAGAGAAGTCATGGGAGAAGCAATGGGAATGTTCATAAAAGTGCCAGGAAGCTGGGCTAAAGGGGCTTAAGAGGCAAAGATATGTCAAGATGCATAATCTGTCTTGATTGATCTATCAAGAAAAGGGAAAGGGCTTAGCTTGGATCACTTCTCACAGGGAGAACTGAATCACACCGTGAGACACCCATTCACTCCTTAAAATAGGCCATGGTCCAGCTACACTGGGGTCCAAACTAAGCCTGACACTTTAGGCCATATTTCTGTACCACAGAGGGGGAGGGGAGCCCCCAAATATCTACCATCCAAACTGTGGAGTGCCTAAACAGGAAGCAAATCCATTGACCCAACGTAGAGCAACAAGCCTTTTTAGGACAATTACCCAAAGTGTTGAGAACTTTTCAGAGATCCTCAATTCAGACTAGCCTGTTTTAAAGGTTCTGAGCTCAAAATTATTCCAAGTTCCTTTTGCTTTGCAGACCTGACAATGGCCTAACCATTAAAATGGATCCTTTTATCCCAGCTAACAGACTTGAGCATGGTAGGAATTGTGTAGAGAAAAGAGGAGTCTTTAACTGGGACACTTCCCCCAAGGATATTAGCTGCCAGGGCATTTTTTTTTTGTCTTTCAACAAACTAGGGATGTTCATCCTGGAGAACACGGAGGAGAGGCACAAGGGCTGACTTTAGGTACTTGAAGAACTATTCTGTGGAGGAGGAAACATAATCTGCTTGGCCACAGAACTGGTGGTAATGGCTGGAAGCTACAAAAGGGAAAATTGAGGAATTCAGAAAAGGGTTCCTGAAAATTAAAAGATATCCCCAAATGAAATAGTGGGTTCCCTCCCGATCCCACTGGTCTTTAAGAATAGGCTGGATGCCTGCCTACTTGTGAGATGTTTCCTAGTATGACTTGGACTAAGAGGCCCTGAGGTCCCTTCCAATTCCAACTTCTGTGAAATATCAAATACCTACTATGTGTTTGGTACATAGTAGGTACGTAACCAATGGCCCCTGAATTTAACTCAATGGGCAGGTTGGTTAATTAGAAGAGGTACTATGGTGGACTGGAAAGGGTGCTGGACTTGGAATCAATAGGACCTGGGTTCAATTCTTGGCTCTACTATTCAATATGAATGGCTACAAACAAGCCATTCTGAAGGTTAGACAGATGGCCTCCAAGATTCCTTTCTGTTCTAAATCCATAACCCTATACAGTTGTTTAAAAAGCTTGGAAATCATGCCTTTGGCAATCACTGGCTCAACACGGGATGGGAATTCAGTTGGCAAGAGCAGTAGTCATGGCTGGAGTGCAGCAACCTGTCCCTACTTGTGACAATGACCCATCACCAAGTGTGGATACTAGACTGAAGCTCACCTTCCACACAAAGTTCTCCCAGACTCAACTGTGAGCCTACAAATACATGCTAATGTTAAGTCAATGCCCAGCAAGCACAGGAGAAAAAACCCAGCCAGCACCGAGGTGAAGAACTTTGCTCTCTGATGACTACAGGGTAAAGATGGAAACGTTACCAGTGTTTTCTGAACACGAAGGAACACCACGAGGATTTTAAAAAACAGAAGTTTATTGGTCTTTAAATGGCTCAAATTGCAAGTAAAAGAATTGGGTATTGGCATCAGCCTAAGACATAGGAAGTCTCTGTGTCCCTTGGCTTCATAGCACCTCAGTACCCAGGATAAAGGTCTTGAAGCAAAGTCACAATGTTAGTGGTTAGGTTCCCTGGTTTGATAAGACTGAAAAGAGTACACATGAAGATAGACTGGCATTCCTGGCTGTGGTTACAACAGGAACTTTAATTCTGCACATGGGATAGACTACTAAATGAGAGATGTACATACAAAGTCCTTCAATGATATAGTTAACAGGACGAGCCAAATGCCATTTGTAAAGCCGAATCCTAGGAAGTCTACTTTTGATAGCTGTAGGTATACACTCACTAACTAGAATGCCTGAACATTTCTGAACTGTTGGTTATAGATTTACAGGGGTAGAAAGAAAACCTTGTATGCCATGGCCTCCCCCTTACTTCCTCTCAGAGCTCCACATAATTCAGATAATGGTACAGTATTTCTTCTCAAAGGGAGACCACAGAAGGCCCATCTGCCTTGGGGCAACACTCTGATCTAACTCAGAGTGGAGATGCAAATGCCAAAAACAGGTTTCTGGAAAGTTCATTTGCTTGACACTAAGTCCAAGTATGAAAAGGTGGTGAGAATGTTCTTCATTAATGAACACACTCAAACCACCAAGACAAGATCTACATTTCACTCTAGTATATAAATTCCAATGTGGCCATATTATGTTCCCTTTGTGAACATAAGCTCAGTAATTAACCAGTGGCAAGGAGGACCCTTTCCCCAACAGGCCTCAGCAGGAGGGGAGGAGTCCTCACAGGGCCCAATTCCAGAGCCAGGCACTCAAGTCAGACGTTGAAGGGTAGTTCACGATTTGCTCAAAGCTAATTTCTCAGCCCAAACATAAGAGAAGGAAAGAAGGTTCTCCTGTGAGGGGCCTGGGCTGAACCTTCCTGCATGTAGGTCAAGCTCATCTTCCATCATTCCATAATGGTCTTCCCTTTCAAGCTTCCTCGATTAAATGTGATTGGCTCTGGGTCCTGATTTCCAAGAATCAGAGGATGGCACACATTTCAAACTCAGATGAGCAGACAGCCCTGCTACTTAGCCAGAATTATTCACATAAACACTGGCCTCCTCCCACCCTAGTGCATGTCTACGATGGGCCCAGAAACTGAAGTCCCACGGATTTCCAGGTATTCGGACAGAAGTGACTCAGAACCATGTGGCAACCTGCTAGTTTTCAGATTTTAAATTAAGGCATGTTCAACATCTCCCCACTCAAGCTGACATCCCTCCTTTCTCTGAGTCCCCCCCCAGGCATTACAGATCCATGCTGATTACAGGCTCTCCCTGTAAATGGATGCAGAGACAGTCCTTTGTTCCTTGGTCATTTGTATCTCTCAGAACATCAGAAATCAGCTGGACACTGATTATTCTTTTAGCTATCATGTTCACAATTGTCGTTTTCCAAGGCAGCAGATCAAGACTTTTAAGTGATATAAAATTTATGTTTTACAAGAAACCATAGGAAGTCACCTTTTCTCCCCTGCTCCCCCCTCAACCACCCCCACCCCACCCAATCTTTATTTCAACACTGCCCACGAGACCCCTGGCCACGCACATGCTCGCTCGCTCACTCACTCTCCATTCAGGGGCTGTGATCATGGAGGCGATTATGAAATGGGCTGAACGGGGCTTTCTGCTGAAGCCACATCAATCTGTTTCTTTTCTCAGTAAGTGACTTTCAGTGTAGTCCCAACTCAAGCTTTGAGTGATACACGACCATTTCCAAAATGTTAAAAGTAATTTCAGTCATTTGAGCCTTCCATGGCAATGCTTATAAATTATATTTATTAGTGTGGTCGAGATAAGGAAGAAGTTTGGGCCTGGATTATAAAATGCAGCATCTCTCTCTGATCCGCTTGGCCAAGCTTTTCCTCTTCTTCTTCCCATTCTTCTCTTTGCTGTCTTCCACCTTCCGAGCTCGAATTTCCCTCATTAAATCAAAAAATACCTACGACAACCAAACAAGATGCCTGTTAGAACAGTCAGTCTCAGATGAATGCTGTGAGGAGCAGACAGGGGGGTCCTGGGACCTCTGGCCTCGATGGGTCCGAGTACACGAGAGTGTGTCTGGGGAAGCTGAGGGGAAGGAAACGGTGTACTCTGGGGGCCTTAGAGGGCCACAGAGTCCAAGCCCCTCAATTAAAAGGTAAAGAAATCCACAGGAAGGAGATGACTTGCTCAGTTTCCAAGAGCAGGTGAGCTACAGAGCAGACACTGGGAAGCAGATCACAGAACCAAAGGCTTAGAGTTGGAAGGGACCTTAGAGTTCACCAAATGGATCCCCTTCGTTTTACAAGATGGGGAAACTGAGCCCAGAGAGAGGGAGCGACTCGTTAAGGTCACAAAATAAGTATCTGAGGTGGGATTTGAACCAAGGTCCTTGGGGCTTCAGGTCCAAAAGCTTTTGCTACTGTATAACAGCAGTGTGAATAATGACATCACCTAACATAACAGAATGCAAAGATTTGCAAAGGGCCTCATCTGCACTGTCATAGCCCAGCTAGGTTAAGTCTTGGTGCTGCCACTGGGGCACCTGGTGATCGCCCCTCTGAGCTCTCCTCTCAGGGCCTCAGTAAGCTTTAACACCCTACATCCACATACACGGCTGTTACCTGTTCTATGTCCTCTCCAAACCTCTACCTCACCCCCTCCTCTGAGATGGAGGGGCCACAAGAGGAGAGCTCCAATAAAAGCGTCTAGAACAAAAGAACATCTACACTGTGTTTTTAACCTCTGCACATAGAAGCCACTGGGGAGAAGCAGTTACCTGAATCTTATGGGCCGACTTTCTGCCAGGCTGTGTTCCAAGCCCTTGGGGGATTCTAGCCCCCTGCACCACTCCCAACTCTATCTTAGCAGCACTTGCTTCTACACTCGGTGGCCACAGCACGCTCCCCATGCTGGGGACAGCGGAAGACTCCCGTCCACTCTCTCAGCCTGTCAAACAACCCAGCCAACCAATGCATGCTGGGAGTCGCTGGTGTCACTTTAACGAGCAAAATCAGAACACTGTGTTTTTAGTCTCTCAGCTAAACGACAATATTCTAAAAGAATTACTGATTCAAATATCATCTGAAAAGCAAATATGGAGCTAGGGACTAGGACTGCCTCTGAGAGTCTTGTGTCAGGCTACAAAAGGTCTTCAAATTACTGGACAAAAAGCACACTTAAAAACGTCCTTTTTCATAAGTATGTTTTTTCCTTATCAATAGTGGAAAGAATTAAATCTTAATAACCATGCTTGAGATATAAGAGCAGCACAGCTAATTAAAAAATTTAAAAGGATGTCTTTATAAACACCCCAAATTAAGACATGGCAAAGACCCTCATCTTATGGCAAGCCAAAGATCTGCTCAGCGGCAAAGACCAAGGCACTGACAACTGGGATGGAACAGGATCCTCTGGAATATGCATCTCTGCCCTCACAGACAAACCAGACTGAAGAAGCATCGAACATGTTTCAAGGAGTAGGGACAGCTTCCTTCTCAAGTCAGCTGAGCATCAAAAAAGATGAATTGAAAGAGGAGGAAGATCAGCCTGACCTGAAGGATCAAGCCCCGAAGGGGAATCCGGAGCAATCCAATCTAGTGAATGGAGCCTGGTAAATTTAACCTCAAAAGGAGCCACGTGACCATGGCAGAGAGCCAGGAGAAGAAGGGCAGAAGGATGCTCAGGGAGCTTGGGGATGAGCTTGGTCTTGTTAGACCACTGAGGCCTGCCTCCCTCAAGGCTGTCTGTCTACTGCCATGGCCCAAGCTGGTACAGTCAACTATGGAAACAGTGCTGGATTTGGAGTCCTGAGACCCAGCACCAACCCCAACCTCCACTGGCAGGACCGTGGGCCTCATCTATAAAATGAGAGGGCTCTTCCAGGGAAACTCCAGGAGTCAGTGGAGGGAGTGGACTAGCACCCTGATTCCCACCTCTCTATTTCTAATGAGCCTCTGGCAGCAGCCACCCCCACCGTCATCTATCATCTATCCAGCCACCAGCAGGTAACTCTCTGGTCCTTTCTCTCTGCTCTTCTCCACGGACCTGACTGTCAAAGTGGGGATGGGACGTCAGAATCAAAATGATCCAGGTCCTACTAGCTGTGACAATGGGGGGTAAGCCCTGAGCGGAGGTAAGGGCACAAGCCCAGATGCAGTGCAACGATCCTTCCAGCAGAAAAAGCTGTCCTTCCCTCCCTCAGGATGCTAGAAGCCCTGTCCCATCTGAAGGCACCCAGTGGAGCCTGAGGCTGCATCTGCATCTGGTGGATTCACTGAGTTACACTGGGAGAAGTGGCTGGAAGCTACAGAAACAACTTCTCCCAGTCTAGAGTGGGGGTAGAAACCCCTTCCACAAACAATGAGGCGGCCGTGAGGGATGGGCACACAGCTGCTGGCGGCCTTACCTTATCAACGTTCGCGCGTGTCTTGGCTGAGGTCTCCACGTAGTTGACATTCCACTGGTCGGCTCGGGTTTTTGCATCTTCTACAGAAACTTGCCTTTTATCTTCTAAATCTGACTTGTTGCCGACTAGAAGAAAGGGAACGTTCTCATCCTCCTTGACTCTTAAAATCTGCTCCCTGGAAAAGAGGAAATCCAAAGTGAGAACCAGCACATTCTTTCTCTCAATATTAAAAAAAACATAACAAAAACAAATGAAAATCCACACAAAGCAGGGAATTTCATTCTGTGTTTATACACTGAGCCCTCTTGTCGTTTGGACAGATTCTCATGAAAACGATCAAAAGACTTTTTGTTTTATTCTTCTTGTCTGCGGATGAACAATCATTGGTTATAGTAAATGCCAGGCCCAGGGCCAAGGGAGACAAAGACAGAAAGGAAACTGGCCTGCCCCCAAAGAGCCGACACTCTACTGCCAAGACCACAAGTACACCTAAGCACGTATGCAGAGCGTACAGGTGGAAGGAGGAGGAGGCCGGCCAAGGAGCAAAGGCCTCCAAGTGCCAAAAGGTGGTGCTTGAAGGAAACCAGGGACTAGGAGAGAAAGAAGTTATTTCAGGCACGGGCCACAGGAGAAACAAAGGCACGGGTGGGGGGAGGAGGGAGCGTCACATATGAGAGCTGGAATAAAGACCAACTTGGCTCCACGGGAGAATGGGTGAAAGGCAGTGATGTGTGAGGAGGATGCAGCCAGAGTGCTGACCCCTGGAAGGAACGGGAGTCCCCAGAGTTTAGCGACGGACTGACCGCCCTTTCTTTAGTTCATCAGTGAAGGAAAGACTCTCACAAACTGAAGACATTACCTTCTAGTAGAGTCAGTAACTAAAAGAAAGGGGAAGGGGGCCTGAGTTTGTGTACAGCTCTGCCCCTTGCAAGAAATATATTAACCACTTAGGGGCACAGTCTGTATTTTAAAGACATTATCAATTTCATCAGGATGCTAATATCAGAGAAGCAGCAGCATAGTTTTCTTTTGATCCAGAGAACAATTCAAATCCCTGCAATCTAAAAGCAAAAGGATCCTGAATTTCTAAGTCTCCCAGGATTTCCCTTCTCATCTTTATCTTTACAGTTGGGGAACAGGCCAGGGCCTAACTAGCTAACTGCTTTCTCAGCAAGGCTGGTCGGATGAGAAGCAGAGTACAGAAGTCACTGGCACATGGCCAAGTCACAGAGCAAACATTTAGGCTTTCACACTTAAAAGATTGGCATCAGCAATTACCTCAGAGCTCGGTGGCTCTGAGAGCAAATATTCCTGTAACCATTTTACAAATAGGAGAGGAAGGCTCCACTGAGAGGTCAAGAAGTCAAGGGACTTGCCCCATGGGCTGGTGAGGGACAGAACTGGGACTGAGAGCACTTCCCCTCCTGAGCCATGGGACCACAGCTCCATCACTGTTACATCAGCCTTTACCACATCATTCTGCTTTTCAGTAGCCCTCATTTATGGGAGAGTTTTTCTTTAATTTCAGTATCAGAGTGAACGTAAATAGGAATTGTTTCTGTTTTGGCCAAAAACTATGAGAGTCTTCCCTAACCAGACTGGTTGTTTTTTTTTGACTAGGTAAAGAGGCCATTCCCTGTCTCATTTCTTACTTATTCTTAATCACGCATTGTGTCCAAGGCCATCTCCAGTCATACTGATCTATATCTCACCATTGGCCCCAGAGGAGATAGTGTGGCTGGGGACTTTGCACAGCCCCTTCTCACTTAAATCCAATTCGCTTGCATGTCCTGGCATCACCTCCCTGAGGTCATGTTCCTCTTCAAAGGACAAACAACAAACAGTCTCCCTGGAGCTTCTTCCAATCAACTATATAGACAGAACAAAATCAGTCCTTGCCCTCCACAAGCTTGGATTCCACAAAGAGAGATTCAATATCAAACAGCTAAGAGGAGAAGGGCGAGCGACCATTAACTAGGAGAGAACTCAGGAAAGGCTTCCTCAGAGAAGTGGGCCTGTGTCTTCCATCCTCTAGCGTAAGCACCCTATTTCTTCAGCTGAACCTCACACAGCAAAGTTCTCAGGGGCCTTGGGTCACTCTTCCTCAGATACCCTCCAGAGCCTCTCCTTCCTTCATATTCTTCCAAAACTGTAGCTCCCAGGACACAACACAACAGCCAGCAGAGGATCTGATCAGGGCACAGTAGAGCGGAACTGTCCCACCTCCCTCCTCTTGGGCACTGTGTTACTCTTAATTCAGTCTAAGGTCCTTTCCTCTTTGGGGGCTGCCGGGAAGTACTGACGACTGCTGTCCACAAGGAAGATGTGGGAAACTCTTCAAATGCTTGGTTGAGATTTAGGTAAATGAATTCTACAGATTTCACTCAATCACTGACTTTGTTTTGTAACAGGAGCCCCCTTCCCAGCCTGGTGTAAAAAGGTGAGGTCAGTCTGGCACAGTACTTAGCTGGCTATGTTAGCTTTTATGACTACTGCTTCCTTTTCCAAATGGCCACAAACCATCTCTTTAATGCATTATCAGATTTTTGTCAGAAATGGAATTCTCAGTTGTGACTCATGAAACATCCCAAAAATCAAAACCTTACAACCCAAGAGTGAGAGAGACAGGCATCTAAGCTTCAGCAGATTACCTATGAAAGCCTGTGTATGGGCAGCACCATAAACTATATCATCTAGGAACTGAAGCGGCAGAAAAGGTGAGTGTGTCACATAGTGAGTGAGAGTGAGAAAAAATAAGAAAAAGCCCTGGCAGGAAGGATCCTCACAGGTGTTAACCCTGCCCCCATGAGACGGCAGGCTTAGGTTTCATGGGCTGGTTCAGTGTGGCTGGCAATTTTAAAATGGAACACTAGGAATGAACCCAAAGTATAGTATAGAGCGTTGGTTCCCAACCTTCCTAATGCCATGACCCTTTAATACTCGTATGTGAGCGTATCTGCACGTGGGCGGACCTGCCTGGAGACAGAGAGAGGAGTGGTGTCTCAGTTCCTAAGACTATCGGAATTACGTGTTTTCCAATTGTCTTAGGCGACTCCTGTGACAGGGTCGTTCGACCCCCAGGTTGAGAGCCACTGGTCTAGAGAATTAACTGTATACGTGCCTAAGGTATTTCCTTGGTTTCCTTCAGGCCTCGATTCCAATCATGCCCTGTGCAAGAGGCCTCTTCCAGTCAATCACCGCTGGGCCCTCCTTCCCTCTGTGATCACCTCCCACTTCTACTGTGTCTACCGTGTGTGTGTGTGTACGTAGAAGGGAGACTAGAACAAAACAACTAAAATGAAAGCATTTTAAAAAAGAAAATGGACATAACCAGGGGCTGTCTGTATTGGGGAATGACTGTTATGTAAAAAAAAACTGTAAATTGAAAAAGAAAGATGTTTAAGAATGAATGCGATTCAAGAAAACAAAGGAAATAATAAATAAGCCCCTACTACGTGCAAGGTCTATTCTGGGAATACCGTGGCGGCTTTAATGCACATTCCAGCCTGAGGTGATGAAATCCCAGAATTCTCACCAATGACTGACTGTTCTCAGAAGGATACAGCTGGAAACTGAGGACAGAGTCAAACGCCCCCCCCCCCCCTGCCCGCCACCTGTGCCAGGAATCGTACTGGGCAGGAGGGATATATGCACAGGTGGCCCCCACCCTCTGAAGTAGCTTGGCCTGGACCGGGGGAGCCTGCAGTGAGGGCACGCTCCTCTGAAAACGGTACTCCCAAGCAGGCCTGATCAAGAACTAGTGCTAAGGGGGCAGATCTACTGAACAGCTCCCCTCCTTGGGATCCCAATACCCCCAAACACTGGGGGCCAGAAGGGGCCGTTGGGCAGGGAAGGCAGCTACAAAGCCAAGCTCCATTACAAAGTGTGTTTCAATAGATGGAAAGCTACACAAGGTTTTAAAAGAACATACCTGTCTACATATTTTGGCGTAGAATCATAGGCTATGACATGAATTAGACAGTGATGATGGAACAGAAAAAGTGAGAGAAGAGAGAGAGCCCAAGGAGGCTGAGAAACACATCCCCTCCTATTTCTGGGCCAGAAGGGGAAGCTTGTCAACACGCCAGGTTCCTGGGATATACCTGAAGTCAGCAGTTGCTGCAAAAGATTCCAGCTCTGTTATAGAGAAGACACAGAGAAAGCCCTCCCCACTTCGGAAGTAGTTGTCCCTGATGGCGGCGTAGTCCTCCTGCCCAGCAGTGTCGAGGATGTCAATCTGGACCTCCTCCCCATCCAAAACAACCTTCTTCCGGTAACTGTCGGCTTTTGTCGGCTCGTAGTCTTCCACAAACTGGAAAAGAACAGACTCACATCTTAACGGCTTGGCCTGGGGGAGGCACTCGGGCAGTGTCATCTCGCAAAACGTCAGGGTGGCCCCACATTGAACTGAGCACACGAGCAAGCCTGAGGAAGCACTGACAAAGGCCCCCTCACTCAAAAGATGGCTTTGTCTGCTGCTCCAGACTTACGCTAAGGAGGAATGAGGCCGTGTGCTGCTAGAGAAGAAGAGCTGGCTTTGAGTGTGAATCCTGGCTCTGCCTGCCCCCCCCTTCTTCAACTCTTGGGGCCTCCCTTTCAGGAGCACCCCACTTCCCATCATCCCTCATCTGCAGACAGCACACATGTCAACCTTCCTAGCGTATCCCCACATAAGAAAGGCTGTGTCAAGAGCAATGCCTCCTGTTCAGCCATTGCCTCTCTGGTGAGCCACTGCTCACGAAACTCTTTTCTCACATCCCCTGAGGCTCAGAGTCTTTAGAGGCCCCTTTTCTATCCCTGACCCCTGATCTTTGTCATGGGGATTCCAGGGTGGAAATTCCCTCTGCCTACTCCTACAACCATTTTCTGCAAAATATTAGGGGACTTTCACAGGGTTTCAGGTTACGAAGCATTTACAACATAAAACCATTGGATTATTATTCTTTACACATGGGGACACTCAAGGCCAAAGCAGTTATGGAGTGTGTGATACAGCAGATCCGGCACACAATAGGTGCTCAATACTGACTGAACTGAACCAGGATGTTTGCTAGGGAGACATGACCAAGAGACAGGAGTCCTAGGAAGACACTCTAGGGCACCGGTTCTCAACCTGTGGGTTATGCTCAATTTGTAACAATGAAAATACATCCTGCATATCAGATATTTACATTACGATTCATAACAGTAGCAAAATGATAGTTATGAAGTAGCAACGAAAATAATTTTATGGTTGGGGGTCACCACAACATGAGGAACTGTATTAAAGGGTCGTGGCATCAGGAAGGTTGAGAACCACTGCTCTAGGGGAAAGAAGGCCGGGCCTGGAGTTGGCAGAGAGATGGGTTTGAGCCTTGGCTCCGCCAAGATGAGGCATGTGCTCTGTGCCTCAGTCTCCCCCTCCGTAATATGAGGAGAATGATGGCCCCAGCCCCTCTCCCCTCCCAGGAGAGCGCTGTGGGGGCCAAGGCCTGAATGCAGTGTGAGAACACAAAGGATGGAAAAGGTCTTATCAGTGACATACCTCCAGCTGCCCAGAGGCTTGTGGCTAGGGCCTGAGAACAACTTCAGCCTCAGGCCCCTCAACTGTCACTGAGGATCAGGACGACCGCTTGACGACGACTTACCTCATCATACATGAACTGCAGAGTCAAAGCAGACTTGCCCACACCGCCACTGCCCACCATGATGACTTTGTGTAGAGCCAAAGAGTTCTGGCCCTTGGGCTTATTGGCTGCCATCTTTGGTTATGGAAGTGTCCCAGGAGGAAAGAAGAATCTGGAGAAAAGGAAAACAGAACGTTCAGTTCCATTCCTTCACCGAGCTGCAGGCAAGGAATGATTCTAGTTCTCCTGTGGCCTTCAGGGGAAGAAATAACAAAGCCTGCCCAGCACAGCCCCTGGAACAACGGAGCGCTTCAAACTTGGCCCTCCCAGGGACAGCGCTCGCGTGCGTGTCCCAGGAGCGCCCTCAGCCTCCCGGGGCACAGGCCCTGTGACTGCTGCGAGACACCCACCTCCGCCCTGGGCTCGGTTTTCTTAGGCCCATGCCCACAGCACCAGGCAGCAGAAAGCCTGCCCAAACAAGTGCTCAACAGCACTCTGCTCATCAGACCAACGACATCTATTCCTAATGCTGAGAAAATTAATTTCTGAAAAATTGGCAAATGGCTGGTTAAAAAAAAAAGTCCGCCTCAGTGCTATTCTGAGCGGGTGATGACGGCTCTCAGTAAGCCTGCTCCTGGCCTTCCCGCCAGGAAGCCTGTCCCATCCCCTTCGTGGGTCAGGAGGACTAGAACGCCCTCCACAAGGCTGCCCCTGGACGACCTCTGCTGGCAGCCTCGACTTGGGCCCTCCTCTGCCTTTTTAAAAACACAAGATCTGTGATTTTGCTGGTACAGGGGAATCCTGGTGAGGAAGCACCCACTACCACTGCCTGCTCTGCCACTGGCTACCCTGCCACAGCAGCACACCCAAGTTAACAAGTGTGTATTAAGTGCCACTGAGCTAATCACTGGCAAAGGAAGGAAAAGGCCAGTCCCTGCCCTCATTCTAATGGGGGAGGGCACACACGAGCAATAGATGGTTCAGTGACAGATCCCCCACAGAGGGAGGCATCAAGGTCAAGGAGAACCAAGAAAGGCGTTCTGTACAAGGTGGGACTTTGGTGAGACCTGAAAGAAACCAGGAAAGGAAAGCGGAAGAGAAGAGGAGGGGGAGTTCCACGCCTGGGGCTGAGCCAGCAAAAATGTCCAGACAGAGCCAGGCGCTGCAATGAAGCTGGCAATACTTGATTAGAGAGGCCACTGAGGGAAAGAAGCCAGACAAAGCCTGGCAAGGGAGGAGGGGCCACGAGATGAAGGCTCCAAAGGCCAATCTGGAGGTTTCCTATTCGATCCAGGAGGTGACAGGAGCCAGGACAGGTTCAAGGCAGAACCTGAATCCCTGAGGCCTTTCTGAGCAGAAGCCCGCTAAGCCCTGTGCTCATGAACCAGCTGATCTATCGAGAGTTTTCCCCAGAACTGAATTCACGATCCCAGAGAAACAGCTTGCAGGCTCTGTGTGTGCTCTTCCCTTTCTGAAAATCAAGACCAGTGGACAATGAGCTAAATTTAAAAAGATAAAATCTGATCAGGAGAGATGTCAAGTATTAGAGTTGGATTTAAAAAAACCAACCTCACTAAGGGATTGGCGGGGGAGCGCAGAGAGAAGTCTGTCTGAATAGAGAGCCTGAGGTTTCAGTGGCTCCCAAACCCAGCCATCAGCATGAAGGGGCGGCCCTGGGAGGGATGAGGGGGCACAGCTTCCCAGACCAGGGAGGGGCACAGACCCAAGCTCACTGCTCTAAAGTAGGGTGACCAAGTGGACAGCACCCAGAAGGGAAACCAGGAAGGCTAAGGGGGATCAATTAACAAGACCAGGGAAACCAAGTTTGGAGAAGACTTGGGGAGAAGGGGAGTGAGAAGAGTGGGTTTGTGCCGGGCAGCTAGCCACCTTCAAGTGTGGAAGGGCAGAAGCAGGAGCCCTGGCTGAGCTGGCTGCCTCAGGAGGGAGCAGGCTCACTTCCCTACCAGTACCCTCACTGCACTAGCCTCCACTGGTAGAGTTAGAGAACCCGGGGTTGGTTCAAGTCCACCTCTGACATGATGGGGGTGACCTTGTGTGTCACAGGCCTCAGTTTCCACATCTATAAAATGAAAGCACTGGACCAGATGGTCTCTAAAGGTCTCTTACAATTTTTGAAGAGCTGTGATCCTGACTTTTAAAAGAAATAACCTCAAAATCACATGGTGATCAGATTTTAAAGATGATTCCGAAAGGACAAAAAATACTGAAATGTTGGCCACCCCTAAACTAACACTCAGAGAAAGAAAGATTTTCTAACATGCTCCCCTTAAATTAAAATTTTTCTCCAAACCACTGATTGGGGAGAGTTGCTATTCTAGGCAATTTCCAAATTACTGCTGCCTCCACAAGCCCAACTTACAAATGGATGTCCTGGAACACAACCTATCTATAACTGGGTCACAATCACCATCCCCCTATCCTAGGGTCTGCAAGTAGGAGAAGGCCTGGCATGACCAGATGAAAGGAGAAAGAGAGATTTTGAGGGTCACCTCCCCAGGCCCCTAGAACTATGGCCCCCTCATTCTTATAAGACCAGCACTGGTCTCACAACTAGATCCTCTATCCAAGGGCAAAGGCTCGAACAATCAGAGCTTGAAGGGCCCTCATGCATCCTTTAGTTCAATCTTCTCATTTTATCATGAGGAAACGGAGACATCGAGTATAGTTAAGTGACTTGCCTAAAGCCACTCAGGTCACAAACATCTGAAGCAGGATCTGAACTCCGGTCTCAAGTTTCTTTACTGCCTCCAGAGGGCCCCATCCTGGTCCTGACCCAAAAGTGTACAGACACCTGAGTCTGAGTGGTCTTCTGAAATGCTGTTAACAAACACAGTCTTTGACACATCTTTCCTATGTTCCGAAAAGCCTGAACTCATGCACGTTTTTATCTTTTCTTGGAGAATTCAAGTGAAAAAGGGGAAGAAAATAGGAGGGAATTTTTTAAAATCTCATACTTCCCAGCCAAATAGAAAATCTCAAATAGGCAGCAAGCCAGCTCCCAAGGGGGAGGGGTGGCACATGCGGGAGCGAGATCAGCAGACATAGAGTCTCCCAGAGTCATTATCTAAAGCTCACCCCAAGTATCTAATGCCCCACAGTACACTGTTGGCTGGGAAATACTTGGCCCAATGAACTCAAAGCCAAATGCAAGCCTGGGGGCGGGCCTTGTTTTCCTCTCTAGGAATTCTGCCCGGTTATCCACACGAGAACTTCTTGTGAACTCCAACTCTGTGACCCACAAGTTAGTGAGAGGATATCCCCAGTCCCTGCAGGTGCTGAGTGTGTGGGTGGGGGGCCCGGGACACAAGGACCAACAAGAAATGGTCTGGGTCTCAGAAGTCCTTTTGCTTTATTGGCAGGAAACAAGGGAAAACCCACAAAGATAAAGAGGAGGTGAAGACTGCAGGATGTGGAGCTGGCAGAGACCACAGCTATCGGCGCCTCAGGCTGTGGATTCGGCAGCCCCTTCCCAGCTGTGTGACCTGAGGCAACTAGGTCACCAGACCTTTGTTTCCTTATCTGTAAAATTGTCACAATAACATCAAACAACACACCTGTAAAGGCTCAGCACCAGCTAAATGCCAGCTGTGATTACCCAACCCACGGATGGCATTTTACAGAAGAGGAAGGAGGCCAAGGGACTGATCCCCAGAAACCCCAGGAGTCAAGGGCAGAGCTGAGAAGGTGGATTCAGAGCAAAGATGAGCAGCTCGTCTGGTTTAAAAGCAGTAGAAGCCAGCTACTCCTGCGCCCTTCTCACTGGCTCTGCCCCCTGAAGGGGCCCTGTCAGAGGAGCGGCTGCCCTCCAGACCCCGTTATCTTGTCCAGGCCGAGCCCTCCCAGTGGTCACCAGTCACCGTGGTGGGGACAGACAGGAGAATCGGCTCCTGACATCTGAGTCGGCGGTCACTGGATCTGCTGCCTGGATTTTTCCTTCCTTGGATTCTAAGATAACGATTTCTGATAGTGAAGACTCAAACAGCTTCAACCAGTAAGTAACAAAACAGCTACTGTCGCTTTTGCCCCAAGACTCTGTTGCTGTTACTGAGAAAATAAAGATGGGCTGTCACTGGAGGATGATGCTACAGCATCCTTCTTAATGAGGGCAGCTAGGGCCTGCCTCGGGCGGGGCAGCCCTCCTATGGCTGCTCACGGCCCCTCCTCCAATCAAACTTCGGTAGGTGGTGGCAGATCACTGGAGAAAAGAGCCTTTTTCCTGATAAAACGCCACGTGTCGCCCCTAACAGGAACCAAGCTCCTGGCACGAGAGAACAACATGGGAAGGCAGGAGTTTTTTTGGATTAAAAAAAAAAATGTGATTCCTATCAAGAGGAATAATGAAAATATTTCTAGACCCAGGATCAACCGCCCACAAATACATGTCCTCTGGGCACGCCAAGCCCCCTACTGGGCCTGGAACCACTGGCCTGGCCTTCCCCCCCCCCCCCCCAGCCCTTTCCTCGGCTGGTTGTTTCCTATCCATCCTGCACGCAGCTCCCATTGTATGTATTTGCTCACAAAGGGTTTCTCCCACCAAACTGGAAGCTCCTCGAGGGCAGAAACTATTTTTTTCCTTCTCTTGTACCCCAGGGCTGAGCGCAGAGCAGGGCACATAGTAGGAGCTTAATAAATATTCAGTGAATTGGCCAGGGTCCACAACACTGACAGCAACACCCCCGAAGCAGGCGGCCACAAACCCCAGGGCCAGCATTTCTCGTTAGGGGACTGTTCTTACCCTGACTGGGTTTAGTGCAAAAGAGGACGATGCCTTTGATCCAACAGTCATCAAGCACCTATGACTTGTACTGAGACACACGAAGGCCTGGCTGAACCAGCCCACCTTGAGGGCCTTCCAGCCTCAGGAGGCAGGAGGAGGAGGAGGGTAAAGTGCACACACAGAAACCAGTCACTGGGGTAAGGCAGGCAGCAGCAAGAACCAGGACAGGAAATCAGAGAAGGCTTCTGGAAGGCTGGATGAGCTAAGCCTGTGGGCGGCCGAGAAGAAGGAGGAGAGGTGGGCAAGCCAGGTGGTGACTTGGTGAATGCCAATGCACAGAGGCAGGCGGGGGCAGCTCCTCCAGCATGGGCCACCGGCTGGCCATTCCCTGGCCACGTAGTCCAGCAAGAGCACCAAGTGCTAAGCTCAGTTACTATGATGACTGTGTCTAGAGTGAGGGAGCACCGAGGGATGCCCCCTGAGCCTTCCAGGGTCTAGGAATCGCACCAGGGCTCGAGGAGCTCCTTCTTGGGACTTTTAGAAAAACCTGGCCAAGAATGACACAGGATGGGAAGGTATGGGGGAAGCAATCTGTTCTGGCAGAGGGCCCCCCCCCCCAAGGACCCCACATGAGCTGAAGGGGCAGTGAGGCAGTATGGGAGACAGAGTGCTAGTCAGGAGAACTGAGTTCAAATCCAGCTTCACTCACTAGCAAGGTGACCTTGGGCAAGTCAATCTCTTTTTAGCTTTTTTTTTTGGAGGGGGCAATGTAGGGCAAGTGGGGTAAGGTGACTTGCCCAAGGTCACACGGCTAGTTTTGTGTTAAGTGCCTTGAGGTCAGATTTGAACTTAGGTCTTCCTGACTCCATGACCACTGCAAATCACTTCATCTCGGCCTCAGTTTTTTCAACTGTGAAAGAGGAGTAATAATAACCCTACCTCACAGGCTGTTGTGAGGATCAAACATAATAATGTGTGTAAAGCATGTAACACAGTGCTCAACATACAGCAGTGCTTCACAAAAGCTTCCTTCCTTTTTCCTTTCCTTCCCCTAGTCCTCGACCCTTTAACAAGGAAGCCCCCAGGCCCACTCCCTCAGGCTGCAACCTCCTACTCCTCCCACTCCACGAGCCCTGCACCAACTCCAACCCTGGGCAATGTGGTTTCCAACCTACCATTCAACTGAAGTTGCTTTTTCAGAGGTTCCCTATGACATCCTCACTTCATCCCAGAGCCAGATTTAAACCCTAACTGCCCTTTATTATCCAAGAGGCAGCATGATACAAGGGGGAAACACACAAGCTCGAGTCAGAGGTCTTGGGTTCAAATCTTGCCTTGAAAACTTCCAGCCTGTGTGACCTGGGGCAAACCCAGTCCTCTGAGGTCTCTCTGGCACCAGAGCCAAGATCCTTCCTCTGTCCAGTGAAGAGTCTCCAAGTCCTCTCTAGCTCTAGATCAAGAAGTCCCAATGCAATAAGCTGTTTAGTTCTATTACCTGGGCTGTGTGTCCCAGGGTGCCACCCCTCAATCTTGGCTCCTCTCACTCACCTGCACTACCGTTCAGAGCCCAGAACTGGCCTGTCTGCTTCCTCTTTTACTGATCCCTCCAGGCGAGTGTTACAACAATCTTCCCAAGGTACCTTCCTGGACCTGCTGTGGCCACGACACCAACTCTTCCACAATCCAACCCATTATTAACCTCTTCCTCCCCTTTACCCCCTTATTCCAGCCATGGTGACCCACTGTTGGCCGCCCAAATCCAACAGGCCCTCTCTGTGCTCAGGACCCTCCCACCTGCCTCCATGTTCAGGCAGCCTATTTCATCAGCCCTCCTCAATCGCACCCTCCCTCCCCAGGTAAGTGCTGCTGTTCTCTCCCATTCACCCTGCAGCCCTCTCCTCAGCAGAGTTCAGCTGTGAGACTGCACGGCCTTGTGTCTTGAATCCCCAGTGCCCGGCACACTGTTGGGCATCCAACAGGGGTTTGATAAATGTGTACCTAACTGAAATCATCCATGTACTTGAATACTACTAGTATGACAGTGAGAATGTTGAGCAAAGAGTTGTTAAAAACCCAGGACAATGAGCCTCAGCCTCCTTGAGGGGAACAGAGCCCGAAGCCCAGCTGGACAGCGCCTTGTGGCTTGGTCATTCAGGCCAAACAACTAGTAGCGGCCACTCCAGCTCAGCCACCAGTTAGGAAGCGGTGACTGCTGAAGGCAAAGGTGTCTCATTTAGCCCTCAGACAGGCATGTGGAGAAGAGAAGCCCACGCCCCGGACAAGGTGAGGTAAAGGGAAATAAATGCTCTGTAAAAACCAAAAAATTACAAAGAGATCAATACACTAGGGCTTACAAAGCTTACACAAAATGTCTCATGGGAATATATACTGGATTGGACTGATTCTACTTGTCTCATTTTAAACACTACCCTTAAAGCCCTCGGCTAATCTAAAATAGCTTTTAACAGAACCATGCAAGAAAAAATGGGTCAAAACCACCTTCCATAGTTAATCATCAGGTTCCCAGGAAAAGTCTGATCTTCACATGCTTTGGACTCTACGGCAAATTAACTCCTGAGTTTATAATTTGTGCATTCTGCCATAAATAAGCAGCCTGAGCTCTGCGAAAGAGCTGCCCGCTGTAATTATGTAAATGATCTCTCTCTCCAGTTAAGCCTCACTAATTTGAAACAGGAGGAACTGAAGATGTTGGTGCTTGAAGGGGAAGCAACCCACCCAGCTCCCAACATGCCTCACTCCAGCAAGTCTGAGGCTCACCCGAGGCCGAATAATGACTAAGAAATCCCATGAGAAATATCAAGGCAAAAAATTTAAATAAAAAACTAGCAAGGACATTATGGCAATCCAACACAAAGAGCAGAGACTATGACCAGATGGGATTTTATACCAGGAATGCAGGATTGGTTCAACATTAGGAAAACTGTAAGAGCATAACTGACCATATCAATACCAAAACTAACAGAAATCATGATTACCTCAACAGACACAGAAAAAAACTTCTGACAAAATACATTGCCCTTTCCTATTAAAAACACTGGACAGCACAGGAATAAATGGAGCTTTCCTTAAAAAGATAAGCAGTATCTATCTAAAACCACTAGCTAGCATTATTTAACATAGCGATAAGCTAGAAGCCTTCCTAATAAGATTGGGGTAAAGCAAGGATACCGATTATCACCACTATTACCCAATATTGTACTAAATGTTAGCTATAGCAATAAGGGAAGAAAAAGACATTGAAAGAATTACGAGGACACAAAACTATCATTTTTTTGCAGATGACATGACTGTATACTTAGGGAATCCTCAAGAATCAACTGAAAAACTGCTTGAAATAATTAACAACTTCAGTAAAGTTACAGGATATAAAATAAACCCACATAACTCATAATCATTTCTATATATCACCAACACAGCCCAGCAGCAAAAGATAGAAAGAGATAGAAAGAGAAATTCCATTTAAAGTAACTGAAGACAATATAAAATATTTAGGAATCTACCTGCCAAGATAAATACAGGAACTATATGAACACAATTACAAAATGCCTTTCACACAAATAAAATCAGATCTAAACAACTGGAAAAATATCAATTACTCATGGGTACACCAAGTCAATACAATAAAAATAACAATTCTACCTGAATTAATTTACTTATTCAGTGCCATGCCAATCAAACTACCAAAAAACTATCTTATAGAGCTAAAAAAATAAAATAAAATTTATCTGGAAGAACAAAAGGTCAAGAATATTAAGGGAATAAGTTAAAAAAAAAAAAAAGGAAAAGAAGGTGGTCTAGTCTAGCCATACCAGATCTCAAGTGATATTATAAATCAGCAATCATCAAAACTCTCTGGTACTGGCTAAGAAATAAGAGTGGCAGACCAGTGGAATACAGTAGGTACATAAGACAAAGTAGTAAATGACCACAGTAATCTAGTGTTTGATAAACCTAAAGACCCCAGCTTATGGGATAAGAATTCACTATCTGACAAAGACTGCTAGGAAAACTGGAAAACAGTATGGCAGAAACTAAGTATATATCATATGCCAAGATAAAGTCAAAACGGATAAATGTTTTAGACATAAAGGGTGAAACCATAAGCAAAGTAGGAGAGCAAGGAATAGCTTACCTGTCATATCTATGGAGAAGGGAAGAATTTTTTTTTAAACCAAACAAGAGATAAGGAGCATTATAAAATGTAAAATGGGTAATTATGATCACACTAAATTAAAAAAAGGTACTGTGGGAAAAATTTACAGCAAGTCTCTTTTCTCAAATATATAGAGAACTGAGTCAAATTTATAACAATAAAAGTCAATCCCCAATTAATAAATGGTCAAAGGATATGAACAGGCAGTTTTCAGATGAAGAAATCAAAGCTATCAATCATCGTATGAAAAAATGCTTTAAATCACTACTCATTAAAGAATCATAAATTAAAACAACTCTGAGGTACCACCTCACACCTATCAGACTAATATGAGAGAAAAGGAAAATGATAAATGTTGGAGATATGGGAAAATTAGGACACTGGTTGAATTGTGAACTGATCCAACCATTCTGGAGAATGATTTGGAACAATGCCCAAAGGGCTATCTATAAAACTGTGCATACCTTTTGATCCAGCAATACCACTTCTAGGTCTGTATCCCAAAGAGATCATAAAAATGGGAAAAGGACCCATATGTACAAAAATATTTCTATCAGCTTATTTTGTGGTGGTAAAAAATTAGAAACTGAGGAGATGCCCATCAATTGGGGAATAACTGAACAGGCTGTGGTATATAAATGTAATAGAATCCTATTGTTCCATAAGAAATGATGAGCAGGCAGATTTAAGAAAAACTTGGAAAGACTTACATGAACTGATACAAAGTGAAATGAGTAGAACCAGGAGGACATCGTACACAGTGGCAGCAACACTGTGCAATGATCAACTATGAATGACTTTGCTCTTTTCAGCAAAACAACGATTCAAGACAATTTCAAAGGATTCATGATGGAAAATGTAATCCATACCCAGAGAAAGAACTGATAGGAGTCTGAATGCAGATCGAAGCAGACTCTTTTCACTTTATTTTTTTCCTTTGGTCTGTTTCTTCTTTCACAACATGACCAATGTGGAAATGTTTTACATGATTATACATATATAAGCTATATAAAATTGCTCACCGTTTTGGGAAGGATGGAGGGGGAAAGGGGAGAGAGAAAATCTTTTTAAAATGAATGGTAAAACCTTGATAAACTGGACTCTTCTCAGCAATGCACAGCTATAAGACAAGTCTACAAGTCTCAGGATGGAAGGAGATACCTACATTCAGAGAAAGATCTAGAAAGAACAGAGTTTAAATGGAGACTGAAGCAATCTACATGCTATCCCTCTTTTCCATGTTTGGTTTTGTTTCTTTTTTCCCATTGTTCACTCCATTGGTTAAAACCCTTCTATACAACCAGACTAATGTCCAACATGGAAAAAAAAATGAATGGTAAAAACTGTCTTTACATATAACTACTACTCAAAAAATAAAAAGAAATCCAATGAGAAACAATAGTGACTTCTACTCCCCTGATAAAGGAGCAGGGTACTCAGAAAACCCTGGGGTGCAGCACCTCACAGTGATCACATGCCACTCCAGGCCCAAGAGCTCAAAACATCAAGGATTCAGAGGAGACCTAATCCAGGAGGTGAAAGTCAGCACAGAAAGTCAGGGCAAGACAAAGCAGATAACTACTCTTCCCAAAAGTACAGTGAAAAAGTTTTTAAAAAATTTTTTCTAAAAGAAAAAACATAAGTAATAAAAAACTGAATTAATTAGGCTTATATTATCCAGTAATTGTTTCAGTACTTCAATAGATGTTCATAGGATCACAGATTTAGAGCTGAAAGGGATCTAGGAAACTTCATTCTTACCTTTCAGAAATCCCAAGATTTAGTGGCTAGAGTCCAACACTAGCCAGAGGGTCTCCTTCCTGGTCCTTATAGATGACACTGTGTCCCAGGGTGCCTTTTCCCAGGCTGCCATTCCAGCCCTCATCGCTCCCATCTCTTAACACCTCTAGTTTCCTTTCCAGCTCAGCTCAAAGTCAGCTCCAGATGTGAAAGCCTCCTTGATCTTTCTAGCTCCTAGCACCTCCTCCTTACTTTGTATGTGGCCAGAGAGGTACCTCTTCTTCCTAGACAGAATCTAAGCTCTTTGAGGGCAGGGACAGCTTCATTTCTGTTGTCATGTCCTTAGCCTTAGCACAGTGCCTGACATATAGAAAGTATTCAAAATATGCTTTGTGATTGAGTGAATGATTAGTGATCTCTTCAGTCTAAGCAGAAACACTGGATCCCACTCACACCTTCTCATCCTTAACAACTGTGGTCTATGTTCTCCTAGAAATCTTCCAGTGATCTGGCCGAGGTGCTGAGGGCCTCCCTGCCTTGATAATGGATACCACTAGAAGCAGAAGCCAATGAGGTTGCCTGTAAGTGCCCCCTTGTTTCTGTTGTGTCACCAGCCCGCCTCCTCTTACCAGTCACCTCTCTCTGATGACGCTGTTCACACAATTCTTTGCTGGTAATTCATCATAACCTGCTTATGCCTACCATGTGCCTCTCACTGCGCTCTGGGTAATCTTTGCCTTTAATTCTTTGGGAAGTATGGGATTTTAAGGACTTGTAGTCATACAGCATCACTAGAAAAACAGATATTAAAAAGACAGGTCTTGGTTTCAGGGAGAAGTTTGGAGACATTAAAAGCCCCCAAATTCCCTGAAAGCAATTCAGCACATTTTCCTACACCTATTTGATTTGTGGGCCAGTTGATCTCCTGGATGCAGTGCCTGTCCCAAAGCTGTCCATCTAACTACAATCCTCACCACCACCACCATTCACATTTATGGAGTGCTTCAAGGTTGAAGAGTTTGACACGTATATCATCTCATTTAATCGTCACAATAAACCTGAGCATTAGATGCTATTATCCACATTTTATAGAGGAGAAAAAAGGCTCAATCACATACCAATAAGCGTTTGCAGTGAAATTCAAATTCAAGTCCTCCGAACTCGAAGCCCAACCCTCTATCCATCATTTCAGGTTGCCTATCTTTGTCATGGTTTGTAAACATGTTTCACCCACTTGGTTTTTCTTCTGTGGATAGTTAGAACAAAAGTATCCCTTCTTTGGAGACATAATCATGGGCTTGATGCGATTCACATACCATCCACAAACAAAAGCTCCCTCTCCCATTTAGCCTTAGCATTTTCCCATGACACTGAAAAACATCTTCAGTGAGCATAGGTCTTCCTATTATACAACTCAACAATCAGATGACTAAATAACGTCATCTCTGTTGTTTTATTTTTCAAGGATTCTTATATAGTTTTGATGAATGAGCAAGAGCTATCTAGTTGGAACAAAGCCAAATTAAATACTTTTTAAAAGTTTCAAACAATAAGTAAGCATAGGGGCTCCTGAATTCACTAAACACCTTCAGTCGGATGTGACTCTCATGTTTGATAGAGAACAACGATTTCAAAATCCTGTCTGCTGCCATCACAGAGTAAGACCTCCATGCTTAAGCAGAAGCAAAACAGCATAAAATTAACTTGTTTTTTTTTTTCTAGAACCAGGTGTGACAGGGATGTCACAAAAGGTGAATTCAAGCAGACTCTGGTTCTACAGGAGGGTAGGTCCAACTTTAGTCCATGCACGAGTTAGATGACAAGAAGCCAGTCTCACATGATCCACCCAGTAAAAATGACCACTTGATACTTCAAAGGAAGAAAAAAAATGTCTTAAGACTCTCTAACCAGTGCAGGCTATTTCAAGACTTCATTCTTGCTGCTGTCACCAAAAAGCTGGTTCAGGATTAGCCTGGAACTTTTCCTACAACTCAGTCACAGCTGACTAGGATCTCTCTTCTGTTCTCTTAGTGCTCCGGAAAAGCTTCCCTTATCTCTATTTTATAGACGAACTTCATATTTCAACTGGAAAATATGACACTCTCTAACACACAGAAATCACCCATCTGTTTCATCAAAGAAGGAATGACTGGGACCTGAAAGAGGTAATACAAAAGTCATTTCCCATGGGGCTTTAAACAGTAGGCCTTTTAGAATAAACCATCAGGAGGCAATTTACATCCTAGAGAGGTCTGTGGGCAGTCAGGACCCAAACCATCTGTCACATAAGTTTTAAGTCAATTGTTTAAAGTCTTAGAAAGGAATACACTTCAACATAAACAAAGTGGCCAAACTGAAGCTAAACTGGAAACCAGATTTTTCATTTTCTGAATGCAATATGGAAATGGATTAAATGTTGTGAACCGGCCTTATTTCAATGGACAAAATGCAAAAAATCCCATTATTTTTAAAAGGCCCTTGATTAGCACTAACCCAAGTTCAGCTCTTCTTGTCGTCCACTTGCTGAAATCTCAATCAGGCTCTTATTCTGGGTGACCCATGAGAGGAATAAAGCAATTCTTCATGTTCAGAATGAACACCCAAAACTGATCTGCACCTACCATTAGCATTTAAAAAAAAAAAAAGGTGACAGAAAGGCAGGAATCTCAGTTCTTACAGCACTAGGGTCAGAAAGATGGAAAAAAAAAAAAATCACCAGCTCCTCCTGAGCATTTAGAATGAATCACTAAAAGCTGAAACTTGTGAAGCGTCCTATGAGTCATTTCTGCAAATGGAACAACTGGAATGTCTGCATGGGCTTATGACTCTCAGGGTGAGGAGACTGCCTCGTGTAGCCTTTACTACTGCTCTGCCCAGCCTCCCCTCTGGCACAGGGACCAGCAGGCTCTCCTCAACACTATGAGGGAGGAGAAGAGAAAAAAGGTTGGGCTGCAAGCTGGAGAAGCATTCCATGGGGCTGCTGAGAGTAGCCACCACCACTGCTGCTGAGGGAGAGTTAGCAGGGTGGGGAGGGGGCGCAGTCAATGGGCAATGGGGAAGCTAGGGTAAAGGAGAGTGTTACAGACTCTAGATGAGAAAGGAAAGGAAGATTGCTCCAATCACAGCTGTGACGTCATGGTGACAGAGGCCAGCTTGGTCTTCACGGTCACGGAACTTGTGCTCCTCAGGCATAACTTCCAAGAACCCAGGGTCACTGAACCATCAGCAGGAGGCACTGAGATCTAAATTTCAAAGAAGAGGGTGCCCAGCAATGGTGGACAAGGGTTTGGAAGCAGCAGCGGGGAACAAGAAGTTAGGCAGCTGTTGATAAGGAACAGCAGGCTCAAGAAAAAGCTGCTTACTGTGGAGATCACAGATTTAGAGCTGGAATCAGTTCTGACTTTCACTTAAAAGATGTAGATACTGAGGCAGAGAAAGGCTAAGTGATAAGAAGGAATGAGTATAACAGAAAGATGTACAGAATGAAGGAAAATTTGTCCCTACGAAGGATCCAGTATAAGGGATGGGTAGAGGAGACAGACAGGGAGGCTGGAAGCCTGGTGGGACTGGGGTGAATCCAGATGTGAAAGGAATGGGAAGGAGTGCCAAGACAGGGCACATGTCCAGAGCAGCAACTCCTGATGACAGGGGCTGTCTGAAGTAGGAGTCTGGGTGATGAACCAGAGGGCTCATTAATCTTCACAGGGGAAGGTAAAGATGATGCCGGCAGAACTGGCATCCAGATGAGTAGCCTGGGGTTTTTGGCATGGTGGTTGTCAGCAGACTTCACGTGCTGCTGGTCTGTGGGCCCCAAGGACACACCACTGCCTTGGATGACAGATGGTGGTCTCATTGCCACAGTGCTATGGGAAAGGGGAAAGGAGGGGAAGCAGATGGAAATGTCCACCATCAGTATCCTTCTGGGTATGCTGGAAGAGACACACTGCGGTGGTGCTGCTATGAGGAAGGCAGAATTTCCCAGGTTCTGCTCTTGTTGTAGGTCTAATGAGACTTTTGCTCAATCATGCAAAATTACAGGAATGCTTTCGTGGTGTACAGCTGTGACCCCATGTGAACAGACAACACACCATGGCCTTCCGACTGCCTGCTAGAGAGACTCCATCCTCTTAAGCCTAAGAGAATTTAAAGACCTCATCCATATTAATATTCAAGATTGTTGGTGTTGCAGCCTCAGTGAGAACTAAAGCAGTTTAACTAAGTGAACAAAATGTACTTTGTGTTCATAATTCTACATAAGGTATTCTGGGTACAGAACCTCCATGACATGTTACTGCCACTGCCATCAAGATGGGATTCTGTGAAATCTCAACTATTAAAAACCAACCCCTAAAAGGAGAAATCCAGGCGGTGCAGCAAGTTCTGATGTTCCCAGGGACTGCCCGACGGTCCCTCTTAGATCATAAAAACATTTTCACAATTCAAGGTCATCATAATTAAGTCTGGCATCCCTTGGGGGGCGGAGCCAAGATGGCGGCGTAGCAGCAGCAACATATCGCAGCTCTCACATAGCCACCCCAAAATACCCATAAAATAGGACTCTAAACTAATCCTAGAACTCCAAAACGCACACAAAGATACTTCCCACTAAAGTCAGCTTGGCTAGGAGGAACCATATCAGCACTGTGAATCAAAACCAGCCTGGCCTGAAGCCGCGGCTGTGCCCCAAGGGCGGCTGGACAGGAGCAGCGGAGGAGCCTCTCAGGTGAGTGATTAGCACCAGCTGCAAGTGGGGATTGCGAAAGGGGGAGATAAGCAGTCCCACCGAAAGGCCTCCAGAGCAGAAAAGCAAAAGGCAGAGGTTTTGCACCTGCCTCTGCGTTGTAGCTTCCCGCCAGCGGCCTGCAGACGTCAGGGGGACTGCGCAATTGTTCTCGGGCCAAGAGCTTTCGTGTTGAGCTGCCTGGATCTGGATCACGGTCTTGGGCCTTGGTTCTAGAGTCTTCACTATCCAGTCAGCCGGAAGTAAATAGGAAGAGTTCCCAGCCTCTTCCTGAGAGCTACAGCAGCCGGGAGGACCCCAGCGATTTGGGACAGAGCTTTTCCTTCTGGAAGCAGAGCCCCACAGAGATTTTTTAAAAAATCACGGACTGAACAACCATGAGTAAGAATAAGCATAAGAAGCAAAGTAAGAACAGCTCCCCACCCCTAGATTCCTTCTTTGGGGAAAAGAAAGATCATGGGAGAGAGAGGGAGGAGGAGAGTGCAGCCAGAGCAC
>CM053590.1:6619963-6648680 GCA_028646515.1 Pseudochirops corinnae | reverse complement strand
TTAAAAAAAAAGTGAATGGGAATTTGGCAGTGGAAGGGAAGGAAAATAGAGTGACAGGCTGAGACTTTGGCTGGGTCAATCCATGACCCAACTGGCTTGGATCTGAGTGCTTGTAAAATGTGGGTAAGAAAGTAGCTAGGGAGTAGCTAGGGAGACATGGAAATGCACAGAGACACTCAGGAGAGACAGCAGACAGAGATGGGAAAAGCCATGACAGACAAGAGAGAACAATGGATGAAACAAGTTTCTGGAAGAACTTCTGAAGCCACAGACTCCTATCGGCAGCCAAGATGAACACACCATCTAGGCCCCTAATGTCTTCCATTTCTTGACAAAAATTTCTTCCTTCAAAGAGAAGCTTACTGACTTTGTCCCGGCAGCATTGTTTCTTCCTAAATCACCAGAATGTAACAACAGTCATGTTGACAAGCTGTCATATGATGCAGTGAGAAGGGTTCTGGTCTTGGAGTTGGAAGACTCGGGTTCAAATCACACCTTCACCCTGTACTCCCCATGTGGCCTGGAGTAAATTATTCAAAACTCTCCCAGTCTTGGCTCTCAGTTACAAAAAGAAGGGGGCCCAACAAGATGCCCTGTAAAGGCCCTTTCAGCCTGATCTAGGTACTCCCGTCCACACTAAGACACATTCATGGGGCATCTGCATGATGGAAAGAGAGTATTGGCCTGGGAATTCAGAGGGATTGGCAGTGCCTCACTAGCTATGTCACCAGGGGGAAGTCATTTGTATTAGGAAGGGAATAAGCACATATTAAGAGCCTACTACATGCCTGTCACTGGACTGAACACTTTCAAATAGATCTCACTTGATCCTCAAAATGACATGGTGAGGTAGGTGCTATGATTCTCCCCATTTTATATTGTAGTTAACTGAGGCAAACAGGTGAAGTGGCTTGCCCAATGTCACACAGCTACTAGGTTCACGTCTGAACTCCAGTCTTGTTGCCCTGGGGCAGGTCCTGCCGTGTTACCGGTGCTCTGCTCTGGGCCCCCCCCCCCCCCCCAGCTGCCTCAACAACTCGCGTTCTCTTTTAAGTTCCGAGATCTCCACCTCCAATATGTATCGGATTCTTGTCCTACTCAAAGTGTTATTTAGAGGCTCCAATGAGATCGTGATGGAAAAGTTATGCATTACAGTAAGGTATCGTTGAGTGTCAGGTTCCGTGGGGGCCACAAATGGAACCAAGGCAGAATCCCAGACACCCCACCCGATAAACCCAAAAGCTAAGAGCCACCCTCAAGTGCGTCCAGTGTGTGGACTCCTGCTTGTGGGTCCTCTCTAATCCCACCGGGAGCATTCATTGAGCCGAAGCTGAAGGGATGCCTGACTTTGGCTGTCATTGACTCCATTCAGTGGGAGAGCCTAGAAGAGGTCAGCACGACGAGGGGACACATGATGAGGGACCCACGACGCGGTCTCTGCCCTCGCAGAGCTCAGACGCTGCGTGGCAGGAGCGTGTAAACGAGATGCAGATAAAAACAGAACCAGCGTGATACCGTGAGGGCGGGGATGCTGGAGACAATGTATCCAGTGGGGAGGAGATCAGGGGCAGTGGCGCCTGAGCGGAAGGACCCTGAAAAGGGCAAGAGCCCAAGCCCAGCCGGGACACCCCTCCAGGAAGACTCTCTGGCCAACTCACCGGCAGCCCGTCAGCTCCCCGAGGGCAGGGGCTGCTCCGCTTCTGCCCGTTTCCCCCATCCCCTAGCACGAGGCCGGACACATTAAATAACAGCCTTAATGATCCTCGCTGAATTGATGTTAGGATCAGAGCTGCACGGCTGGAAGAGACTTCCCGGGGAGGACCCCCTCCACCAAGGAACCTCTCTTGGGGCCAGAGAATCTGGGTTCCAAATCTGCCTCTAAGGCTCCCTACGTGTAGGACCCTGTACCAGTCCCTCCAGTTCTGTTTCCTTCTTTCTAGCAGTAGCCACCCTGCTGCTTGCTAGAAGTGCATTAGAAGGGATGGATGACGTCATAGGGCTCGGGCCCCCTCTGGGGCATGCGCAAAAGAGCTTTCTGCAAGGAGGAGGTGGTGCAGCTTCTGACCTTCACAAAGATGGCGACTGCGAAGCAAAAACTCGTTCACCCCCGCCACTAACGATCCCTTCCGGATATGCGCAGAACGGTGAAGATGGTGAGGAGGGACGCTTGCCCCTTACAAAGATGGTGATCAAAGACGAAAGAACAAGTTCTTTCCGGAAGCAGTGAAAGAGGGGCGGAACAGAGCAGTTTGCCCTTCACAAAGATGGCGACCATGATGTAAGCATGCTCCGTGCACAGACCGGGGCGGAGAGGAGCAATGCCCGCCCGTTCCAACGATGGCCGTCGTAGTACAGGCGTTTCTATTTCGGCTCCTTCCGGGGCATGAGTATAAGAACACTTGGCAGCGCCTGCCCTCTCCAAAGATGGCCGCGCAGTAGCCCGACGCTGGCGGAATTCGCTGCTGTGCCTAGAGAGCGAAAGGGTGGGGCTCTGAGACTCGCCCCACGAACAACGGAAGCAGGGCCTGGCACTTCCGGGGGCGGGGTCCGGCGGGGGCGGGGTCCGGCGGCGGCAGGGTCGCGATGTCGTGGCTGAGAGCGGCATGCGCGAGACCCGCGCAGGATGGGGTCGCGGACGCGGACGTATTCGACGATCAGGCAGACGAGACGCTGCCGGCACAGCGGGAGTGGAGGAACCGCTTGGAGCTGCGCGTGCGGGTGAGGCCCGTCCCGGAAGCCCTCCAGTTCAGAGAGGCGGGGGGCAGCGGAGGGGTTGTGTGTGACGGAGGGCTGGGAGCGGAAGTGATGTATTCAGTCGTGCAGCCACTAACTAGTGCGGGGGCGGGGCTTGGATGCCGGGCTGCCTGCACGTGGCGGTTAGCCCCTCCCCCTCAGCCTGGCTCCCCAGCCTTGGCCTTGAAGCAGGTTTCCTCCCCCCTCAGGGTTCTGGACCTCTCCAAAGTGGTGGGCTTGCACTGCATGGGGTGAAGGCTCCGCAGACGTGCGTGCTTTAAAAGACATTTGTTTACAAATAAAAGACGCGTGCACGTGTAGTAAACCCCGTGGTCCCTAGGCTGAGTCTGCTCCCTCCTTTGCCAGCAGGGGGAGAAATAATGCGCCCAATAATTGGCGGGTGTGGACCGAGAAACACCATTTGACCACTAGAATCCGCTCCCACAAACTAATGCGAATCTGAGAAGCCTGAAGCTTGAGGCTAGTAGGAAACGCGGTTATAATTTTGTAAAGAGTCAGCAGCAACAAAGTAACCGTCGCCGGGTACGTAGTTACTTTGTTGCCACCTTGTTAAAGTTAAAAGGCGACCTTTGTTTCTAACTAGGTGGGTCACTTTTTAGTTTTGTTCCTTGAATTTTCTTTTATTCTCATTTATCTGTATTAATGGAAGTTAAAATTAAAAAACAAAAAGACAGACTTCTGTACCCCTTTTGAGTCATGGCCCCCTTTGGCGTTTTTAAAGGTGGTCTGTAAGGCTAGTGTCAGGAGTACTAACACAGCTCGTGCTGTGGCTGGGGGTGGGCGGCCGCGGAGGACTTTGTCCTGAGCTATGTTGGACGTGGGGTGGAGATCAGAGAAGGGGTCAGCCCCCTCCTCAGAGGCCATGGGATGGTGCTAACAGAAGACAGTTTTGTGCAGCCACGGCTTGGCTTCTGGAAATGATCCTGGAACCCTAAAGGTTAGAATAAAAAGTTGAAACTCAAGGTAACTGAGGTGACGATAAGAATCACGAGCTGCTTTCCATGAATTCGTGTCCCAGGTCAGGGCCAGGGACCTGAAGGAGCCGGCAGCTGGGATCCCAGGGGACACTGGCAGTGACAGTCTCAGAAATTTTTCAGGAGTCAGTTCCTCAAGCATCCATTAAGTGCCTCCTGTGTGCCAAGCACTGGGGCTACAAAGAAAGGCACAGACCAGAAGGGTCCTGGGAGCTCGGTCTGATGGGGCAACAAAGTGACCCCTCCACTCTGGAGGGTTTAACTTTGCCACTTGAAGCGTTGGTGTGAGTTTATTAGTAACTTCACTCTTAGGCAGGCAGCAACACACACTGCACGTTCACAGCTCTGGCAGCAGAGAAGGAGATGAGAGGCCCTCTGTGAGCTGGGAGGACACTGGCCCCTTCCCTAGGCCTGCTCTTCAGGGAAAAGCAACCTGGTGCCCCGGGGGAGGAAGATAGAGGTGGCAGCTGCCCAGTCATCCCCTCCAGACAGAAGCATGGATTTCCAGCCATCTCCAGCAAAGGAGGGCAGGTTTTGGCCCTGGGGGAGTCTGGCCCCTATTTCCCATAGAATCACATTTTTACTTTCATGCTGTTTTCTAGGAAAGTTACCCCTGGGAAAGTTAAGAATTGACTGTGCCTGAACACTGTGCCTGAGCATTGTTCAAAGTAGAAAAAGCCCTGACTTCAGAATCCCTAGGCCTCCCAATGGCCTCCTGGATTCCTTGTGTGGGTGTGAACAAGTCTCTGCACCCCCAAGTTTCAGTGGCCCCATTTATACAGTGACAGGGATGGGCCGGACCAGGTCTTTGCAGGGGCTGCCCAGCTCTAAATCCCTGATTCTGTGCGAACATGAGGCCGCCCTTGGCAATGACATAGCTAACTTTCTAACTGGTGAAATGGCAGGAAGTGCATGGCCTGGCCCACCCTTCAGCACCAGAGTGGTGACCATTTGGGCCTTCCTAGCAGAGGGCTTGCTGATGGCTGCCAATCACATAGAGCTGTGAGTCTGGGACACCATCTCACACATGCCCTCTCATTGGATCCTCATACCAGGCCCGTGCAATAGGTACTCTTATCCCCATCTTACAGAAGCTGAAGCATCCCTGGCCTCAAAGAGCTTCTTAGCCACTGGGCAGAACTAAGAAATTGCTTCCCACCTTGGGCAGGAGCCAAGGGAGAGACAGGCTTGGATCCCAGCCAGGCAGAGCGTGACCAGGACCACAGTTCCCAGTTTGACCAGCCATCTTCTCAGGCGGGTCTTCTCTTGCCCTTGGATACTGCCTCATCCTGCTCTCTTCCCCAAATCGAGGGAAGGCACTAAGAGGCTTGACCGGCGTAGTCCTGCTCCCTCCCTCCCTCCTCTTTCTTCTCCTGGGGCTGCCTGCAGGAGCAGTGGTCTCTTGGTGTCCGCCAGGCTTCCTCTCAGCTTGGACAGGTGCCTTTATAGCCCATGGGGTGGGGAGTTCACTATGGATCTATTCTCTGGCCTTCAGCTTCAGACATTCTCTAGGTTGGTGCCTGAAAGATTCCCTAGAATTCTGGCCTCCAGCAGGTTGGGGGAGGAGGCCTGAAGATTGAAAAGAGTTTAGAGAAGGAAAGACAGTAAAGGGGACATCCAGGTTATCACCAAATGCTTGTGTGGCTCTTTGTAAGGTTTCTCCTTGTCCTGCTGAGGTCCTGAGGGCACACGTTCCGTTGGGTGCCTGTTTCAACTCCATGTCCCAACAATTAGTGCTCTCCAAAGGGGGAAGATTACCTTGGAAGGTACTGAGTTCCCCATCACTGGTTTGGTAGTGGGATAAGGGGAAAGGCTTTTTCAGTGGATGCTAAATGACCACTTCTTGAATTCCCATTCAATTCAGGGTTGTCATTCCAAGGCTGTAACTCTGTCCTCTATCACCTCCTCACCAGATGTTACTCATACTCCTCTGAACTCACCTCAGCCTTTCTCTATTCTTCCTAAAATGTGCTTCCCAGAACTGAATACAAGAGTCCAGACATGATCTGGCCCCAACCCTTGAGGAACGGTAAATAGTGTATCCCCTTGGAGCCTGGGGAAGCAGGCCCCTTTGACTGTGGATTAACTTCAGTGCTCAGGAATAATGAGCAGGTCCCTGTCCTGGACATACACTGCTCCGATCCAGGCCCCCTTTGGGAAGGGGCACATACAGCGATACTCAGAAGGACCCAGGACTTTCCCCAGTGATTCTAGTGATTAAGAGGGGAGGCAGTGAGCCTCATGGGAGCCTCCACAGGGGCCCAGACTTGTAGATTGGATCTGGAGCTCCCTTCTCCCCAGCAGCTGTTCCACAAAGAGGTCATTTCTTTCTGGCTGCCTTGCTTCTAGGAAGGCTATAGAGATGGTGTCGATGCTGGGAAAGCAGCTGTCCTTCAGCAGGGCTTCAATCAAGGTTATAAGGAGGGTGCCGAAGGCATCGTCAGCTACGGGCAGCTCAGAGGAACCCTAAGGTAACTCCGAAAAAGTGATTTCCTTTGGGAGTTACCATTTGTAAATAGCTTCACGCTTAGCTATTTCAGCCTGGAAGCTCACGAGAAACTGTTGTGGAAGAACTGTCTGAAAACAAAGTATGTCTGTGGTCTTCTTGTGTGACAGGAACTCTGCCTCGCAGATAATTCAGTTCCTGCTGGGGGGAGGATAGGGATGTGGTCGATTTTCTTGTGTTTGGGCTCCTCAGCTTAGGGTAAAGTGGAGAGAGCGCTGGGCCTAGGGCTCAGAAAGACCCGAGGTGAAAGGTGCCCCAAGGCACTTCCTAGCTCTGGGACCCTCGAAGACCCAGCTCACTTCACCTCTGCCTCAGTTTCCTCATCTGTAAAATAGGTTAATAATAACCCCTCCCTCCCGGGGTCGTGGTGAGGATGAAATGACACCCTCTTTGTGAAGTGCGTGCCTGGCACACAGGTGCTCAGTAAACATTCTAATAACATGCCACGTCATAAGGGAAAATAAAGTCTGTTATTAAATGTTGAAAATCAAAGGATCATGAAACCTAAACTATGTTGCACAGATTTAAAGGAAAAGACTTTGGTTGCCCCCAGAATACAGGCTGCATTTGGTGACTTCGCTCTCTTTGGCATGCAGCATTAACTTGGGAGCAGCATACCTTCTGTAAGAGTGGGTAGGATCTCTGAGAATGCCCCTTGACGTTTCCACTTTGTAACTCTCGCTTCTGTGCTTGTCCAGCGCTCTGCTCTCCTGGTGTGGCCTTCAGGACAGCGGGTCACCTTGGATCACTCCCCTGAATGACCTTCTGGAGGCAGTGGGCCAGTGTGAAGAGTCGGTGCTCCAGCGCCTGACAGCCATCCCTCCCCAGCCCCATGTGGCAGATTTGTTGGATTCCATCCAGGATATGGACCTCTGTCCTGCGGCTGCGGCCCATGAAAAGATAGAAGAGGAAGGACCTGGGAGGCCCGATGCCGACATGAGCACAGGCTGCCGCCAGGAGGCCGACCTGCGCAGTGGCCACAGAACTCAGGGGGGGGCCTGCCCTGCAAAGCCAAGCTTCTCCTGGATTGTGGAGCAAACCGCCGGCATCGTGGAACAGCTGGGCTTGTCCGCAGACATCCTGCGGAGCATCGAGCGGCCAGGACACTAGCTCTACTGCTGCGTCACAAATGATGTTTTTAAACCCATTTTATAGAGTTTACTTTATTTTATCGGCAGTTGGACCAGAGCGTTTATCGAATTCTGCTTTACTCTGTTCCACTGTTACTGGTTACTTGCAGACATTCAAACTTGACTTGACAAAAGCTTCTCTCTGCGGGCCCCTTGCCCGTCACCCGCACATCACGTCTGCTGTGTTCCTCAGGTAGCAATGGTCTCTGCTCCCTCCTCTTATGAATGAGGAATTGGAGGGGGATTCTTTGTTTTCTCCCAGAAGAGTTTTCCCCCAGCTCTGCTCTGATTGAGTCTAATGCACATTTGTAAGCACAGTCTCGTCATGCCGTTGGTGGCTGGCAGCCATAATTCTCAGATTTAATAACAAAAGTGGGCCAAGACTAGGCACTCATTTCTTCCATGTTGGCCTTCTTACTGGTCTCGTCACAGAATCAGAAGGTAGTGTGCCCAGCCCCCAAATCTGGCACACATGAATCACTGGAGCTTTTATTCTGCACACGCATAGATGAAAACCACTCACATTTCTTTAGGTCATCATGGCTTGTAAGTCACATCAGTCAGCAGCTGCCCAACATGCCCATTATGTAGACAAGATACCCAAGGCTCCTCCAGCTGAAGGGACCTACCTGTGGCCGCACAACCCCAGGTACCTTAGACTCCTGCCTATGAAACGTCACCCCTAACTGTCCTGGTAAAAACGGGGGAATGTGTTAAAATATCCTGCTTAGCTTTGCTCTGGCCAGATTAGTTATGGAATTAGAAGAAGCCTAATGGCTGTCCTGCCTCACCCCTCACTACTGCGTAAGGCTGCTCATTTGCTTCCTCATGAGGGACCATGGGCCATCTGTTTAAAACTTCTCTGTGATTGGAGCTCAGTACCTCGGGAGACCTTCTCAGGGTACTCCAATTGTGAAAAAGTCCTCATGTTGAGCTGAAATTAGCCTCCCTCTAGCTGGTCACCACTCTGCCCTCCAGTGCCACACAAAATAAGGTTAATCCAGGGGTGAACCACCCAAAAACTAAAGACCCACAGGCAGTCTTTGTTTAACCTCAAGATGTACCTTGTTGCCTTTTCATTTAAGCAAACAAAATGGGGCAGGATTTTGATGGCCATAAATCGGTGAAGGTGTTTCTGGGATTGTGTGTGACTGACCCCTTTCTTAGAGCCACAGCCTGGTGTGGTGGACAGTGGCTGGCCTGGTGACAGAAAATCCATGCAAGTCTCTTGGTCCCTCTCCATGGGATGCCCATCCCCACCTCCTTGACCTGAATGTCACCAACTCCAATTCTGCATCCTTTGCTGGGCATGGGGATGCTAGTGGCCACCGTGGGCTCTGGGCTCTGATGGCTGTTTGAGTGAGGTCATCTCCCCAGCACCAGCCAACAAGCTGCCATCAGTCTCCCCTGCCCAGAGTCCAATAGGAAGCAGCAGTGGGAGGTTGCCTCAGCACAGAGGAGGGCATCCTGGAGAGGAAGCCTCCCAGCTGTCTCCCAGTCCCCTAGGAGCAGCAGCCAGATTCTACTGAGGCTGTGGAGTCGGTCTGCAGCCCTGGCTAGTAGCTGAGGCAGTCAAAGCCTGCTGGTGGGGGCCACACGTGCTCAGAAAGTGGCGGGAGGACATGGACAGGGTTGGAAAGGTTCTCCTTCCACCTCTCCCTCTCCCTCCTCCCCAGCCCTCTCCCATCCGCCGTGCTTTGAAAAGGAGGGAGGCAATTCTTGACCCCTCCGGAATGGAAATCCCAGTGCAGTCCTCTGGGGCCAGATCCCGCAGACCCCCGCCCCCAACTTGGCTACAACTAGACCACTAGATTGAACTCCTTAGGGGCAGGGATTGTTCTTTGTATCCCCGGCAGAGTGCCTGGTACACATTAGGAGTTTAATGAATGCTTGCCAATTTACTACAGATCGCCTTTTTTCCATTTAAGCTCATCAGTAAATTCTCCCTGTGAAGCCGCGTTGGTTTCTTCCATACATTGGGATCATCTGCACGACGTCCTTGACAGTTTCCCAGGGGGGACAGCCTCCAGCACGTTGGGGAGATGGTTGTTGGAGGGCACATGGGAGGATGTAAAAGAGAGTTCATCCCCCTTGATAAAGTAAGAACCGGGGGAGTCTCTCAGGAATGGGGAAATGCCCTGGAGAAAAGCAGCTTAAGCATGAGTAGCGATAGCCACGAGAACGTTTTTCCAATTGTTTGGCTCTCACAGAGCTTGTGCCCTCCGCTTGCGGTCCGCTTCCCAGGGTGTGGTCATTGTTACAAATTCCTCTGGCGCCCGGCCAGGCATCAGAGCCCTCCTTGTCCCAAGCACTGGAAGAGGAAAGCCCTCTCTGTCATCTCAGCAGGGGCTCAGCCCGCCTTGACTTCAAGCCCTGGAGGAGAAGACCACACCAGCAGATGGCTCCAGAGGAGAGAGTAAGGCCGGTGACTGCACAGTCTAACCGGAATGCTTAAATCCAAAATCTTGGCGCCACCTTCCTGGTGTCATGGTCCTCTTCCAGAATGAAGGACAAAGCAACACCTCCCCCCCCACCAGCACGGGGTGCATTCCGCTTGGGCAGAGTTCTCATTGTTCAGAAATGTTGCGTTTTCTCAAGTGTAAACCTAATTGGAAACCTCCATTCACAGCGGAGGGGGGGGGGGGGGGGGGCAAACAATGAGGCTAATCCCTGGAATACCCGGCAGGGAGACTGGGACAGCCTCTTTGAGGAGTCTCCTCCAGGCTCCATATTCCCCCCTCCCCCCGCCCCTCCCCTTTCTCCAATCCCCTTCCTCCAAAGAAAGACTAGGCTTGTCACCATCTCCGCGGCTCGCCCGGTCCACTCCAGCTCATTAGTGTCATTGCTACTATGTGGACCTAGAAGTGAACATGAGACACCAGAAGCTGTCGTCTCATTTCAAGACAACAGAGTGAACGGTGCCAGACTTGGAGTCTGGAATTCGAGTGTGACCTCCTCGGGCTTCTGTGACTTGCCCAGGGTCACACAGGTAGGAAGTATCTGAGGCAGGATCTGTACTTAGCTCTTCCTGACTCCAGTCCCGGTGCTCTGCTGAGGTGCCTTCTTGTTCACCATATCATGCTGTCAGCTTACGCCGCGCTCACAGACCTCTGCTGCCAGCTAGCGTCATTAAAACCTCTCTGACTTTTTCAGACAAAGTGCTGTCTAGCCCATGTCTCCCCCATCTTGTATTTGCCAAGTTAATCGTTTGAACCCAAATATGACTTCTCATTTATCACTGTTTAATTTTGTTTTGTTCAGGTTAGCCCATTGTTCTAGCCTGTCCAGGCTTTGAGCATCTGGGAATGGAATCCTGACTGTCATCTGGTACATTAACTGTTCTTCAATTTTATAGACCCCCGTTTGCATCTTTTCCTAAATCGTACACATGCTGTACAGATGATGAGCAAACATTAACTAGCACAAGCCTAAAGAAAGCCTTCCTAGGCACTCCACCTTCAGAGTTCTTCAAAGGCTGAGTGACTCCTCTGGGTCCAGCCTTCTCTCCCACTGCAGATCTCCCCTGTGCTGTGGCCAGACCCACACCCTGCCTCTTTTCCTCACTCCTCTAACCTAGGCTGCTTCTTCATTGTTTTCTCACAGTCAAACATTTTCTTAAAACGAGGGAAAGTAATGTCTATGGCATCTCTAGCAGGAAACCACCATTGGCTCATGGATTTAGAGCTTGAGGGGACATGGAAACAAGCCCAGGACTAGTAAGTGACATGCCCAAGGTCATACGGGTTCTAAGCGGCAGAACCAGGATCTGAATCCAGGTCATCCACCAAAAGCAGGCCCCTTTCCCCTATTGCCACTTCACTAAGGCTGTTTTTTAAATAAGGAAATGAGGTTAATCTGGCTGACTTATCTTGGTGACAGTGATTCTTTTTCTAGACATTTTAAGAATTTTGTAAGAATTGAAGAAAACTCACAGGCCTACAGTTATAAGCATCTGTTCTCTTCCTCTTATTGAACAGTAAGACGTCTCCTCTGGAGGGGGGGAATCACCTCCTCCCATTCCCCCCCCTCCCCATCTTCCACCATCCTTCAGAGGGTGATGACAGTGGCTCAGGAATCATACAGGGCAGTTTTCTAGAAGCCAAGGATGATGAAATTCTCCTAGTTCTGCCCTGAACTCACCAAGCCAGCTGGGACCTCTCTAAGTAAGCCCCCACCCACACCCACATCTATATTGTTCTTTCTAGCCCAAATAGCATACATTCACATTGGCAAAGAGTGCAGAAGCAAAGGAAGGGCTGAGCCATTCTGCCGCCGTCTAGGGTCAGCATCAATGGTTCAGCCTCCCTGGCAGACATTCCCCTAGGCCTGTCCAGGCTTCTGTGTTCCTCTGTCCTCACCCTTGTGGCTGCCTTCTGTATGGGCCTTCCAAAAATGTAAGTTGGAAGGTGATGCTAGAGGGGATCATGCATCATTCAGCACCCCCTGCTTTCTTCAGGCCTCTCCCCCTTCTCCAGCACCTTGCACGTGCCCAGCCCACTGTGGGTGCTTACAGGCTTTCTGCATTTAGGCATTCATTCATAGTAGGTGCTCAGTAAGTGTTTGCTGATGGACTGATTGACTTGCACTCTGAATTGTTGAGAACTTGCTATCCTTGCAGTGCAGAGTTTTATTACTTAGGGACTGTACCTGTCCTTTCCCTGAAAAGGAAACGTGTGGGAAGCTGTGTTCAGCTTTCTTATCCACTGTTACAATCTCTTTTTAAAAAAGTGGCCTCTTCCTTTAATTATATTACACAGTAATAATGTAAGGGGTAGCTAGGTGGCACAGTGGGTAGAGCACTAGGCCTGGAGCCAGGAGGACCTGAGTTCAAATCTAACTTCAGACACTTACCAGCTATGTGATCCTGGGAAAGTCACTTTCCCTTGTGTGCAGTGGTACCCCATCTGAAAAATGAGCTGGGGAAGGAAATGGCCAACCGCTCCAGCAGCTTCGCCAAGAAACCCCAGACGGGGCCACGAAGAGTCACACACACCTGAAATGACTGAACAATCTCAGATGACTACTGGGAGGGAGCAAGCAGCCTCAGCCTTCTAATAGAGTCTAAAAACGTGCAGAGTTTGAAACTGTTAGTGATTATTCCACTTGTGAGACCATTCTTTGGGTATAAGGATTTGGAGTCAGGAAGATCTGAGTTCAGATCCTTGCTTCCGGACTGTGGCCAAGTCACTTACCTTCTCTGACTCAGTTTCCTAAGAATAGCCCCAACCTTCCAAGGTTGTGGGAAGGATCAAAGGAGACAAGTTAAAATGTTTTGTAAATCTCAAAGATTATACAGATGCCAGCTGTGGTTATTGTATTTGTGATAGAGTGGAGGGGATTGGTAGTCCTATGGAAAGGATGAATCCTTTTCTGGTTTCTGTTACAGTGCCGAAGTGCTCTGGCTGCTGTTCCAGAGCCCAAGCACCCTGGGAACAGGAAGGAATTTTCCTTTATCTTCTTTTTCCTCAAGCATCAGGAAAATTCAATGGTCCTTGACAACTGAAGCCTTAGTTGCTATTTCCCCACTAAACATGCCTCTCGGGTTTATTGATTTGTTGTAGTTTCACTGCTGTGTGAATGTTGTTGCTAAGCTGCCTCTGGAGGGGAGTGACAGCCTTTTTGTCTCAAAGGCTTGTAAAAACAGCGGGGAAACCCTTTGCTGTAGGGCAATCTTCAGGAAAACTGTAAATCAATTCTGTGTCCCAGAACTGCCCCTAATGGAAACAATTGGAAGTTCTAGGAGCCAGCCTTCTTAATGATGTTTTTAAGGAGATGAAGCTCCATGAAAATACGAACTTAGTCCTTTGCATGATAGTCTTTGGGGTTCAAAGGAGAGATTAACAAACTTGACATTTTAAAAAATTGAAATAATAAAACCAGGAGCTGGTTTTATGAAAAAACCAATAAAGTAGATAAACCATTGGTTAATTTGATTAAAAGAAGAAAACCAAATTACTGCTATAAAAAATGAAAAGGATGAATGCACCTCCAATGAAGATGAAATTAAAGCAGTTAGTAGGAGTTATTTTGCCCAATTATATACCAATAAATCTGATAGTCTAAGTGAAATGAATGAATATGTACAAAAACATAAATTGCCCAGATTAACAGAAGAAAGAATGCTTAAATAACCATATCTCACATTGCAAGTGGTTGTGTCATGCCACAGGGAAGTGTTTGAGGCCCGGAATTAGTTGGGTCACGTGGAGGTCAGGGCATATCGCACTGTCCCTGCCAGGGGATACTGCATTGCTCAGGACTCTCTTGCGTGGGGTTACCTGCTGTTCCTGATTGGCGTCTCCACACCTTGGGGTCTTCATACTCTTGTAATTGTACTCCCCCTCTATGTGGATCTGGGGTCTATTTAAGACCTAGGCCTTGGAGGTATCTTGGAAGCCTGCCTTAGTATGTGGCTTTAAGGCTTCCCCATGGAGAGACCTTAATAAACTTTTCTGTTTGGACCTCAGAGCTGTGACTCTTCTGTCCTGAAAGGTACGCTAGCGTCATTGAGTTGGGTATGTAACTGGTTGCCTCTGCTGGTAAGTTAGAGCACTCTAAGAGAGAACCCTGACAATCAACGAGCTCTGTAAGATAGTTTTTGGGGTGGAAGAGTTCCAAGTGTCCTTCCTTTGCTTAGTTTCTCAGCATCTCACAGGACGAAGGGGCCTCAGCAGCCATCCAATCCACCCCATACCTCACCCAGTCTCCCATCATGCCATTCCTTGCAAGAGAGTCTTTACTTGGAATCTTCCAGAGACAGGGGACCCACCACCTCCACTCTGATGGCTTGGAAGTTTTGCCACATAGGAATCCTGAATCTTCCCCATGGCTCCTAGTTCTGAGTTTTGGGACAATAAAGGGCAAGGCTGTCTCTTTCCAATACTGAAAATGTGCTATCTTAATCCTCCCTCTTCTGGCACAATCACCCATACCCTCACCATCTTGGCTGGCCTCCTGTGCCTTCTGAAGCACCCTCCTCAATTAAGATAATCTTGAGTCCTCAAGAAAAAAGCAAGGAGATTTTTTTTTCACCCTTAAAATAGCATTACATTGCTGAAAATAGGGCCTTTGTTTTATAGGAATTTTTTTCCCCAAAAAATATATGCAGTTCTTGAGAATAAAAGATGTGTTTTGGGCATCTTCAAGACTGTGTAAGATAGGGAACATTCATCTAAGCTACCCACCCCTCATTTTTCCACCCTCTTAAGACACCCATTAGACTCTCACATTTCACAGTCCCCTTCCCAGCTCCCTTCTCCTCCCCTCTATTCTGTTCTCTGAGTCATTCTGTTGCAATTCTCGTGACATACCCTCCTGTGGCTGCCAGCTGGTGCAGTGGATAGAGGCTGGGTCTGGAGTCAGGAAGACCTGAGTTCAAATATGACCTCAGACACTTATTAGTTGAAGAAGTTACCCATAAAGAGGGTTAGGGTTGCTCTGGAGACCCCAGAATACCAACATGTCCGGTCCTGCCAGATGAATTCGATTCAAGTTTTCTCAGCCAAAGAAAAGTAAAGTTTATTAATAGTTCGTTAAAAGTTCACCATATGGGGTAGACTCTTAGGGAGCCTACCTATCTGTGATGCTTGCATTGGGCAAACAGGCCAGAGTAAGTCTGATACAGTAAGCCTGTGCTAGGTTATTCTATGGTGCTCTCACTCCACACAGAGGGAAGATAGGGTCTTATGTACAGAGGAATCTAGGAGTGGTCTAGAGGAGGAGTTTGGGGAGGGTCTTCAGGAGGAGTCGATGAGGTCAATGCAAGGGCAGATTGATATTTTGATAGGCTCAAAGGTGGGAAGTAGATGGACAGTGGAACACCAGGCTAGTAACAGAGGTCTGGGCAGAGCCACAATGAAATACTTAGGACCTCTGCAAATGCCTCACAAGTGGGAAGATTTAATCGGACTTCAAGGGGGCTCCCAGAGCCTGTACCTCATCATTAGCTGTGTGCCCCTGGGAAAGTCAATTAACTTGTCTGCCTCAGTTTTCTCAACTGCAAAATGGGTGTAATGACAGCACACACCTCCCAGGGTAGTATTTGTGAAGCACAGCCCTGGCACATTGTAGGTCCTTAATAAATCCTTGTTTCCTTCCTTCCTCCATCAGAACTTACTTTTCCTTTGTTCCTTTTTCTCAGGGCTTTATCGTGCGCTATAAAATTGAGATCTCATCTGATCTAACTTGTTGGCCAAAGTCACTAGTACAATGTACTCTTAGGTAAGATGCAAGGTGTCCCACAAGTCTTAGGGTGGTTTTTTTCTTTTGAGTTTTAACAGCACAAATTGCCCTGAATCTTTTGGGACACTCTGTACATTCATTTTAATCAGTATTCTCAGAAAACTCAAGCTTCAAATCAAAGGAGTGTCCTTAATAATGGCAGTTGCAGACTCAGTGGCAGGCAAATTCCCTCCCCCCCATACACACACCCGACTGTTAGTGCTTCCTTTCCAAAAGAAAAGGAATGACTTTGTCATTACTATTATATATTTTGTACTAGAATATTAACTCTTTGAAGACAAGGGTTGTTTCATTTTTGCCTTTGTACATCTCCCTGCCTAGCGCCCAGTAGGTGCTTACCAAATGATTGTTGATTGGTTGCACAGTAATTTTGAATAGTAACCCTAAAATCATGTGGTGTCGACGTCTGTGTGCTCCACCTCCCCACATTAGTCCCAAGCACTTGTATGTTTTTCCCAATTAGCAGCAGTAACAAAAAACCATTTCTCTCCTCCTCCTACCTCTTACCTAGAAAGGGCAGCAGCAAAGGGATGGCACAGATTTAACTAAGTTGTTAGGAACAGATTTCTATTACTCCCTGATCAGTATTCCTCACATTTTTCATGAATTTGAAGGGGGGGGAGAATTATAATTATTTCTACTTCCTGTTCCATGGGAGAAAGAAATGAAGAGACCTTCAAGCTGTCCGGCGTCTTTTTTTTTAACTTAAGTGATGCTGTTGAGTTAGACGATCATCCCTGGAGCATTCAGAAGAAGCGTGCTCTTGTTTGAGCAAAGGGAGATGGCAAGGCATCTGGGGAATTGTTCCAACCTCAGGAAATTGGGAGTGCAATTACCTAGATTCCAAAGGGAAATCAAAGCGCATCCCAAGAAATGAAGTGGAAACAACTGGGTCTGATGGCATGCACCCGGGGAGGAGAGTCCCATCTCTGTGTAGCTAATGGCTGTGGTAGAGTGTCCAGAGAGAAGGGCCCAAAACCAGGAGGATCTGCGTTTGAAGCCTGCTTCTCACACCTGCTGCCTGTTTGACTCTGGGTGAATTACTGAGCCTTTCAGCGCGTTAGGCAATTCTGAAAGCAGAAGGGGGTGAGCAGGCGCCACCCTGTGTGGGCTGAGGGAGCTCCCTCCAGCAGGTCTGATCCCAGACTGGATCCCCACAAGTTGTCTGAGAACAGAAATCTCCCCCCCAGATGTCCTGACACTCTCTCCTTCCACTCAGGTTATTGCAGGTAGCCGGTAGTCAATAAACCTTCTAGAGCCCTTACTATGTGCCCGGCACTGTGCCAAGCATCGGTTACCAAAAGAAAGGCAAAAGTCCTGCTTCTAACACTGCCCTCAAGTGACTCCCACTCTGATGGGGACAACAGCAAGCAAGCAGCTGAATGCAAATGGGCTAGATCCAGGATGCCTTAGAGATCAGCAGTAGCAGGAAGGGGCTGATTAAGGGGATTGAGAAAGAGCTTTTTGTAAAAGGAAGTTAGGAATTCCAGGTATATTTAGGTGTTTACATGTTGGCCTTTGAGATCCTTCCAGCACTAAAGTGATGAGCTTATGATACCCCAGGAAAATAGAAAACGATTTGTTCTGTCTGTGTTTGTATCACCGGGGGTGGTGCTGATGCATAGTAGGAATTAAGCATTGCTTGTTGAATTGGACAGAACCAAAAGAAGAGACAACCTTTTTATTCTTCAAAGTCCTGAGGCCCCAAAGAAAATCCCAAGTGAAAAAGAATGCAGAATCATGAGAGAACTGGTTGGATTTCCCAGGGAGGTGTGTGACCAGAAGGACAACCTACATCTCAAAGGACAAACTTTCATGAAGTGTCAGACATCGTAATAAGCACTGGGGATACAAAGGCAAAAATGAAACCATCCCTGCCCTCCAGGAGCTTACAACAGGTACATAGACAAGATTTCTGCAGGGAGTGGGCACAAAATACTTTGTTGGGGAGGGGGCTGTCCAGGAAAGGCCACTGAGAGGCTGAATCATAAAGGGAGCTAGGGATTCGAAGAAGTCCAGCGAGGAGGGACTTATCAGTGCCAAGGCACAGAGGCACAATGAGGACACCAAGCAGGGAGACCAGCACGGCAGCCAGTCTGGCTGGAGGAGGGCGGCAGAGAAGAAATGATACACAATAAGGCTAGCTCACAACCGAAGAAAGAACTCTGCAGTCTGAAGGCAGATCCAGGCACATTGTTTTCTCTCTTTTTTGTTTTTTTTTGTTTTTTTTTCACTTTTGTGGCTTTTCCCTTTCACAACATGACTAATGTGGAAAAATATGTGTAACCTATATCAGATTCTTTGTCATCTTGGGAAGGGGAGAGGGAGGAAAATTTGTAACTCAAAATCTAATAAAAAGGAATGTTGAAAACTATTTTGACACGTAATTGAAGAAAATAAAATACTATTTTTCAAATAAATTTAAATATTTGAAAAAATTTTGAAGTAGGTTCGAACCAGATGCCAAATAGAGTTGGTGATTTGTCCTAAAGGTAATAGGGGGCCAGTGAAGGCTCTTGAGCAGAGAATTAGCACTCCCCTGGTCCAGGGCCCCATCAGTGTCCTTGCAACGTAAAGAGATCTAGAGAAGCAACATGGGAGGACACCTGTGGAAGATTTGTGAGAAGACCTGGACAAAGGTCTGCAGAAGGGGAAGAGTCTGAGGTTCTGAAGCCAGCTTCAAATGGCTCCCAGAGCTGATGGTCAAATTTTCAGAGTGAGCACTTCCACCTCAGAATTTGACAAACTCTACAAATCAGGGTTTGATTTATTTTGCTGATTGTCTAGACTTAAAAAAGCAATGGAAAAAATGTTAATAATGCAGATTCAACTTAAAAGTGTTTATATCTTGCATAACTTTTGTCATCTCCCCCCTCCCCAATGAACCTGTTGTTAAACATTTACTAGTGCACCTCTGATGAGAAGGCAGGGATGGGTGGTAACCTTTGTGATCTGCAGCCATTGAAGGGAGTGGCCCCTGTCGGTGAGAAGATGACAGGTGCTCTCATAAAAATGCACAACTGTTTGTATTTCTTTGTCTGGGGAAGTTTAAACACCCTCCGGTTTAAAGCTTTATTGGAAAGACAATCCCACTCCCATCCACTCCCTTCACCCGCCCTTGTTAACATGGAACAAGCCTGCTTCCACACCCCAAGAGATAATGCAGCTCCCTTCCAGGGGCAGTGGGAGCCAGTTTTCTTGTCCACTGAGAACAGGTTTGAGAACTCTTCCTTAAATACCAGGATCTTCTTAAGGAGGAAGCAGAATCTTGGAGCCTGGCTCAAGGCCATGTTGTTAGCCTTTCTCCTGCTTCCCTGAAGCTGAGCTACCTGGAGCCACAAACTGTGACTCTCTGACCTCCTGCATAGTTTGTAGAATTGAAACTAATTCTAGAATTTCATCTTGTTGGGCATGTCCCATCTTTCTATTTCATTAATATCTTTTTGGATCCTGATGCTCTTCTCCAACTTGCTAGCTGTTGCTCTTAGGCTTGTGGCAGCATCTGTAGATGCCCTAAACATGACAGCAGCAGCTTTGCCTTCATCCAGGTCATGATTCTTCATCATCCTCTTCTTCCCACCCACCCCCGAGGCCCACCTTCAACCTTCTCCCCGCACCCTCATTTTTGGTGACCTGATCTGAATCATTACCTAGGGGGCAGATGACTGACTTCTGGTCCCAGCTCTCCAACCTCCCCCTGGTCATCACCTAAGGATGTCTTACTGGCCCTTGAGCCCCAAATGGCAGAAGCCTGACCCAGCACATGGCTCCCTGAGCCTGTCCTCCTCTCAGCTACCCTGTTTCTGCTCCTGGGCAAGTCTTCTCCCCAGACCCTCAGGCTTTAAACCCAACGGACATTGTCTTTAACTCCTTCCATCCCCAGATAGTCTAGCAAGCCTCTCCACTCACAGCTGCCTGTTGTGCTCTAGTTCAAGACGGTCTCTCTGTTATCAAAGAACTCCCCCTGGAGTGTCCAATAAATGGTGCTCTGCCTCAACCTCTGGCTCCAGCAGCTCCTTCCATCTGTTCTTACACAAGAACCAAAGTCCTAACTGAGGTGTCCAAACTGCTCAGCCAGACAGCCAGACTGAATTGGGAAGAAGAGCTGCAATCATGGCCTGCTCTCCCATGTCTCTCCCACAAGTACCTGCTAAAACCGTTGTCCCAGTCCCAGGTCTGGCCATTCTTCTCCTCTTCCCGTCTCCCCCTCCCCATACCTCCCTCCTGGCAGATTCCTTGCTCTCCTCCAGGCGTCCCTCATGCTCTGACTGCCTCAGAACTTTGTTGGCTGATAGTTCATCTCCTGGTTCCTCCTTGTACAGGGCCTCTGCCCAAGCTCTTAGCTTTTCCTCTGCCCTCTCTTCAGCTCCCTCTCTCTGCAGGTGGCTCTCTCATCTGTCTGTCCAAACCTCAGCACTCTCCAGGATGCAGGACCTCCGGAGGATCCCAAGGTACCCCGAGTCAGGCCCAAGGTGTGACTCACTCTTCGCGTACTCCCAACCTGCCCAGTTCTGTTTGCCATCTTGTGCTCCTCCCTGACTCTGCCTTCTCACTCAGCCCCAGGATCCAGACACGGTCAAGTCCTGTTCTTTCCGGTGGCTTCCCATCCCTGCTCTCCTTTCTCGCCATCTCAGTTCTGATCCTCGTGAGCTCAAGTCTGAGCATTGGTCCCCCTGATTCCAATCCATCCCCCACGTAGCTTCCAAAACCATCTTCCTAAGGCCCAGATCCCTCTGAGTCACTCTTCTGCTCAAAGATTTTCTGTGCTCCCCTGCTGTATGGGATGAGTGGAAACTTCTCCGTTTGGGGTTGTGAACTTCCCTTTTCCTCCTCCATTGCCGCTGTCAATCACTTTCATTCTCCTTTGTCTGCTTTCCTGCCTCAGTGGGCCCCCCTCCTCCCAGCCCGTGGGAGTCAGGGACAGTCACTCTTCCTCCCTTGCTTGGGGACCCTCCCCGCCTTTTCTTGCTGTCTCATTTGGGGAAGATTTTGGTGAAGTCTGCCTCTCAACCAACGAGAGAGGAGACAGTTGGGAAGGGGGCTTGACTACATTAGGTTACAAATTGTTGCACTGTCTTTTGTAACACACCTCTTCTCCATGATGAGTGATGGCGAAGACTGCCCTCTTCTCCCCGGGAAGAGAATAAACTCCTGTTCTTATCCTAAGATATCTCTGTGTTTATTTTTTCACTAAATTAAGGATGAGGGGTATTTTTCATCCCAAACACTATGATGAGAGGATATACTATACTATATTACTACAGCATGGAAGGCACTCCATAATTGACTCCCTCTCCCTTCCCATACTTATTTCACATTAATCTCCTCCCTCAGTCTGTGTTCTGGAGAAGCCGGGCTGTAGTAATAGAACATGGCAAGCTCAAGGTTCCATCCCCCAGCATGATGCATTCACAGGAGTGGTCACTCTCCCAGGCAGGCACACTCCCCTCATCTCTGCTTTTCAGAACCTGGGGCTTCCTTCAAAGACTGGCTCAGCACAGGTGCCTCCCCTACCCCTTCCAGCTAGGACTGTTCTCTCCCTATTCCATTCTCCTGGAGAGCTAACTCCTAGGAAGGCTCCCCATCCCAACAAATCCAGGGTTCCCTCATTGCCTCTAATTGTGTGAGGCTGGACAGGAGCTATTTCCTGTGCTTCTCAGTCTCCCTAAAACCTACCATGGTGTAGATTTTGAATCAATCTTTGTTCATTCATTTAACTGAAAATCACTTCCCTTCCCAAAAGCCTTTATCACCTGCAGGATGAGGGCCTGACTCCCTCCTCTGGTCCTTATTACTCACCTTCAGGAAATATACACTCCAGCCAAACTGGATTGTTCCCTGTGTGTGGCCTTCTCCTGGCCCCCTCCCACCACTCTTCATCTGAGGCAAGCCATGCACAGATTATTTCATTTTATGTTCATGCAGCCCTGGGAAGTAGGTGGGAAGTATTCTTAGCCTCATTTTTCAGATAAGGAAACCGAGGTTCAGACTAAGTTATGTGACTTATCCAGGGCCCCACAGCTGGTGTCTGAAACCATCTCCAAGGCCAGGTCTTCCTGACTCCAAAGCCTGCTCTCTCCAGTGCAGCACCGCCCCCCCCCCCCCTTCAGGAAGCCTTCCCAGGACATTATCTCTGGACCCTCATCTGCCCCCATCACATTCTTCCTCCCATCACACTTGCTTGTGTTCACATTCACATGTAAACCTTGAGCTCCTTGAGAACAGGGCTCTGTCATTTTTTCATTTTTGCATCTTATGCATAGTAGGATCACAAGCTCATAGATTCAGGGCTTAGAATCTTCCAAGTCTAACCCTTCATTTTACAGGTGAGGAAGCTGAGGCCTACAGAGGTTAAGGAACTTGTCCAAGGTCATGCAGGGAGAACATGACGCTTGAATGCAAAAGAGTGTGGAAGGAAGTGAGTGGTAACAATGCACTTAGAATAATTCTGATATCTAAACCGGGTGAAAACATGACAAGTGAGATAAGTACGAGGGGATCCAGCCCATTCCTCCCCTGAAAATACTGGAATCGACACGAGTGGGTGCCTTACTGGGTATTGCTTCAACTAAAGAAACATTTATTAAGTGCCTGCTGTAAGCAATGCATGATGAGAGACACTGGAGAGACAGAACAATCCTTTACTCCCTGGCTCTCTCCTTACCTGGCTGCCAGGTGCCTGGAACATACCCTGGGACACCCTCCCCCCAGAGGTCAGCACCAGATTAAGCCCATTTCAGTTCAATTCAGTTCAAAAAACATCTATTAAGAGTCTGGCAGCACCAGCCCTGGAGTCAGGAGGACCTAAGTTCAAATCCAGCCTCAGACACTTAACATTTACTAGCTGTGTGACCTTGATCAAGTCACTTAACTCCAATTGCCCTGCCCTCCCCCCTCCAAAAATCGAAGAAAAAAAAAAAAGTCTCTCATGTTCCTTTCCTCCTCCCCTCTTCTAATCTGGAAGCAGCCTCAGAAGCTCCTTTTATTTTACAGATGCAGACAATGAGGGAGGGTAAGGGACACAGAGTCAGGGACAGGATTGGAACCCAGTGTGCAGGGGACCTTTCTTACTTCTTCTAGACATCCTGAAGATACCAGGGAGCCCTGTGGGCTGTCCATCTCTTACTCTGGGCCTCTGAACATGGTTTTCACATATGGTGGATGGTTTTGTTTTTCATCTCTTTCAATTTTGCATTTGAAGCAAGAGTTGTGTAGCCTGTTTGGTGAAATGACAGAGCAAGAGGTCTGCCCTCTGGGAGCTTACACACAGTGGCAGATGTCCGTAACCTTTTTGTGTAACATCCTGTTGGGTAGTCTGATAAAACCTATAGGTCCTATAGGTCTCTTCTCAAAATGATCTATTTTTCAATAATTTTTTCAAATTACACATAAAGTCAATTTCTAACAGTCATTTAAAAATTTTTTTGCGTTCTAATTTCTCTCTCCTCCCTGACCTCCCCCGTAGACAGTAAGCAATTTGATGTAGGTTATATATGTGCAATCATGTAAAACATTTCCAAATCACAAGAATATTTTTAAATAATTTAAGGAAAAGCTCAATTTCAGTTCAAGGTTATTAAGAATAAAGATGTGTTGTTTTCGCATCCAAATTCAAAGCCCGCCTACAATGTGACACCATGGCACTGTTCCAAGCCAATCTCAGATTCCTCCCCACCAAGAATGTGACACTCCAGGCAAATGAAGCTGCCCTCTGTTGTGTGAACATGTCTCTGAGGTTTTCCCTGTGCTTTTCCCTGTATGGGGCATGCCCTCCCTCACATACCATCATATGAAGCTGCCCTCTGTTGTGTGAACATGTCTCTGAGGTTTTCCCTGTGCTTTTCCCTGTATGGGGCATGCCCTCCCTCACACACCATCATATGAAGCTGCCCTCTGTTGTGTGAACATGTCTCTGAGGTTTTCCTTGTGCTTTTCCCTGTATGGGGCATGCTCTCCCTCATGCACCATCATATGAAGCTGCCCTCTGTTGTGTGAACATGTTTCGGAGGTATTCCTCGTGCTTTTTCCCGTACAAGGTGTGCCCTCCCTCACGCACCATCAAATGAAGGACAGTTAAGATGCTTCCACCAGACCTTTCCCCTTCTTTGTTCATTCTCTGATATAATTCATCACCCAATAGTGTGTGTCATTGCCCCCCACTCTTTGTCATTCAATAAGCATTGATTAGGCACCTACCTTGTGCTAGGCACTGCGCTAGGTAAGAAAAACCAAAATCAGCCCCTGCCCTCAAGGAGCTTATATTCTACTTCATATATGTGTGTATGTATATGTAAGTATATATATATATATATATATATATATATATATATATACACACACATATATGTATATACATATATATGCACACATATATAATATATAAAATGTAAACAAAAAACATATGCAAAATAATATCACCAGTGAGGAGGACCTCACCCTACAAGGGTGAGGTCAAGGAAGGCTTCCTGCAAGAGGTGGCACATGAGTGGAGCCTTAAAGCATGCCAAGGACTCTGGGAACAGAAAGTGAGCAGGAAGGGCCTTCCAGGCATGGGAGGAGGCGGCATCACAGAGATGGGAGAAGGAAGGTTCCGTGTGAGCCCAACTTGGCAGAAAGGGTGTGTGTGTGAAGGGCCAGAAAGAGGGAAGGCTGTAAAGATACCCTAGAGCCGGATTGGGAAGCTCTTTGCTTCTCCTAGAACCAATAAGGAGTGACTGAGCCTTTTTTTTTTTTGCAGGGGAATAATATGGTCATAGCCTTGTTCTAGGAACATCAGTCTGGCAGCTGTATGGAGGAAGGACCTACCAAGAGTCTACTGCAGTAACCCAAGCCAGAGATATGAGGGCCTGAACGAGGATGGTGGCCTTATGGGTGAAGAGGGGGGCAGATAAGAGGGATGTTGTGTGGAACTTGAGATACATAGGCACTGTGGTAGGGAGATCCATCCTGCCCTACCGGAAAGTCAGAGGGATGAGGGGGGAAAACATAGAAGAGAATAGATTGGGGGAGGGGGGATGCACTGGGATGGCTGTTTTGGGGCGGTGGGTAGGGGAAAGATGGGGAGAAAATTTGTAACTCAAAATTTCGTGGAAATGAATGATGTAAACTAAAATAAAAAAAATAAAATAAAATAAAAAAGAGGGATGTTGTGGGGAGATGATCCATAGGTCTTGGCAAGTGATCAGACATCAGGGCAGGGAGATAGAGGAAAATACCCCTGAAGCTGTGAATCTGGGTTGAAGGGCAGTGCCCTCACACAAGGAGGGGTGAGCCTGGGGGAGGCAGATAGTAAACTGTTTTGAATATATTGAATTTGACATTCCGTGTTGATACTATCTCTACTAGACTGTCAGGCAAAGATAATTCCTCATTTAAATGTTTTCTCTTTCCCAGTGCTCTGCACAAATTGAGCATTTAATAAATGTTTGTTGTAGTGTCCTGGCAAATTAACTGTAGCCATTCAAAACTGCATACCACCATCTCCCTCCAAATTATGACAATTCAACATTAGATCAAGTCAAGAGAGTCTAGCTGTAAGTGAAATTAGAGAAAAAAAGTTGAATGGCATGAGACCAAAATAGACTCCATTCTCATATTGGGAGATTTTAGTCTTCTAGACAGACAACAAAGTTCTGTAATTATGAATGATGTGCCCTTTTTCTTAAGTCTTTACCACCACCACCCCCCCAAAAACAGTAATGGAAACCAGGAAGGAAACTCCAGTTCCAGAATTGATTCTGGCTGACAAAGAGGAACTGGGTTGCTGGGCTAGAACCTGAGGAAGCCTGGAGGAGAAGTGAACACCACATCTTAGCAACTGTTTTAGAGAAGAGAAAAGCTGGACAGAGTCAGGCACACGCCCTAGATGACTGGAGAGGAAATTTCATTAGGTTCAGGGAAAAGATGGGAAAAATCTCGTTCTAAAATTACTGAGGGGGAATGCTACATCCAGCAAGGATGGGAAACTCCTAAGACTGAAATTCTGAGGGTGCCAATGGAAACATTGCCAGTAATGAAGAAAGGAAGGGAGTGGGTGATGAGGGTGTTAGACACTGTATATGGCAACAGGTTTATCAAAACCTAAACTGTTGGGGGCCAGTGGAAAATTCTAGTATTTTGTGACAACACCTGGTCAATGTTTTACAATATCTTATCAGAACATTTCGTGGCTGGTCAACTTCCTTGCATACCATTCTCTGGAATGCTTTATCTCACTGGAACATCCTGTGGTTTATCTACCTGTGGAAATCCTCTACTTCCTTATATACTCATGCCCTTGCATTCAATAAATGAGACTTGATCAGAAAGCCTGTCTTGTCTCCATTCTTCGTGTTTCTTGTCCCCCGTCCCTCTTTCTCTTCTAGAGTCCACGTTGTGCCCCGCAGGCCGGGGCACTAAACCGAACCAGTCCGTTGACCAGCTTAGGTTCTGATAATTGCCTGTATGTGTAAGAAGCTGATTAGGGGAGTTCTCTGACCAATGTGATCAGTTCATCTCCATTAAGGATGGGTTGGTTGCCAAGTTAGTGGGATGAGCCACCTCTCCGTGCAAATCTTTAAAAAAGGAGTCTTGAATGTAAGGAATTCAGAGAAACATTTGTATGCACTGATGAAAGAGTGAATAGGCAGGACCAGAACAACCTATACCCTGGCTTTAGCCATGTAACTGCAAAGATCAGTAAAAGGAAGCCCAACTCTGAGTGACTGAAAAATGAATGAAGGTCCTGGGAAACATACAATGAAGCCTACAGAAGACTGCACACCTTGTCAACCAACAGGCATTTATTAAGCTCCTAGAGACACAAAACCAAATGTGAGACAGTCCCTGACCTCAAGGAGCTTTCATCCTACTGGGGAAGACATATAAAATATTACACATGAAACATGTACAAAATCATTCCAAGGTCAGACTTTGTCACTGTGTTGAGTGTCTTTGCTCACCTGTTACCATGTGTTGGGTTTGTGATAGTGGGGGTTCCTCTCACATGAGGGTTGGGCTGGTTCGCTGTCAGGTCCCTTCCCATTCTCAAATTCTATGATCCTGTGATTTAGAGGAAGATCCTCAGAAATGATCATGATTTAGAAACAAAGGCATCAGCAGTACTCTTTAAAAGGGCAATCTGTATGGAAGACTCAGTTTCTTGCCCTTTTCAGTCATATTTCTGTGGCGAGCTGAGCACAGACAGGAGGGCAGCAGAGGTCAGAAAAGATGTGGGCTTTCTGGGGTCCCTCCAGATCTGATCTTCTCTGCTTCTCTGTATCTGAAGTGACCAGAAAGTCTTGGCTTTGTGTTTCACAAACAGACTGAGGTTCTGGGACAAGGTTGCATTATGTTTTGGGAAGCCACATCAATGAAGTCATTTTCTTTGATATGACCAGCTCCTCTGAAGCTCCAGGCTCATGAATCCAGTTCAAACCCCTCATTTTTCAGATGAGGAATTTGAGACACAAAGAGTTTGAGTCACTTGCCAAGATCAGAAGGATTTGAACCCTTTCTCCCTGACACTATGTTAGCCCTCTGTCTACTACACCAAGCCCACCTGGTGTGGAGGTGACCCTGGACTATATTGAGGGCTGTATCCTTTGATCTCACTGAGACGGAAAGGCTTCGAGGGTAGCTCCAGGCATGACCTGTGAACCTGGGCTAACTTCAGAAGGCAACAGGATCATAAAAGTAGGCCACAACCACTCCTGAAGACTATCTGTAAAGGGGCGGAGGGGGCGCAATTTGTGTCTGTGAAGGGAATACCAAAACAGATCCCATCTGTGCCAAGTCCCTTCACCTTTCTGAGCCTCAGGTGTGTCACCTATAAAATAGTATAATAGCAGGAGCACTGGCTCCTGTTGTGACGATCAAATGAGACTATATGTGCAAATTTTGTAAAGCTATGCAAATGTAGGCTTTTGATATTTTGATGATACAGCATATTTATTAAAACCAAACCAAAAATTCAGTTACTTCCTTTGCCAAATTCATGTGCTATAAATAGACCCCAGAGAAGAGGAATCTTGGAAGGAATCTGTTCAGCCCTTCCTACACTCTGGTATCTAAGTCCCAGCAGGAAGTTAAACATGTAGGTCTTAAATCTAGTGACACTTTAATAAAATGTTATGATTTGATGCCAAGAAGCCAAAGCATATATTTTCTAGATTATTTTAAATTTTTTAGAGAGATAGGAGATTGTCATTTTATTTGGGATTTAGGACTCAGCCGGTATGAGCTTCATCTAGGGCCAGGCACCTGGTGGTTCACTCAGATGACCCTCCTATGACTTTTTTGGTGTCCGATGCTGAGCCAAAAACAAAGGGCTGACTCGATGAGAAGGAGCAGATGAAGGTCAGACAGGAGCAAAGAGTTTTCTCAGATCTCTGAAGTATTTTCCAGTCTCTTCCTCTCTTAAGGTTCTGCAGATGATCCTGTTCAGTGGGCTGTCATCTCCAAGGAGAAAGCTGTGGGGCAATATAGGAAAGGCCAGAAAAGTGAGTGAGTGGCCAGGAACAGATGGGTCACTGCCGACAGAAAGATGTGGTAGAGGGCTTTACCCAGACACTCTCTGCCCTGGAAATTATCTGTGTGATTTAAGATTCAGAGAACAGCCAACATGCATTCTTTTTACAAATCAGGTCAGCATATGCGTGTCCTATGAATTACAGACAAGTGAGAAGTGAGGGGAGTGTCCAAAGAGGAAGTTGTGGTGAAATTTCTCCAAATCTAGTGATGTAAGTGGCCAAAGGCACATCATTTCTGTCTGACACAGAGAGTGGAGGCATTGACAAAGATTCATGCTGGACCATCCAAACCCCTCTGTCATTTTGGAGAAAGAAGCACTTTTCTCTACATCAAAGGCTCAACTAGGAAAAGGTCCCAGAGTAAACAGTAGGAGTTACATTGAGAAGAGAACAGAGCTAAGTTTGAAAGTTTTGTCCAAACAAATGCATGAAAACAGAGTTCATTTCATTAATAACAAAGTGTAGCCATGTGCTTATGGTGAACTCTGAATTCCCTGAACCCGGGCAGGGCATAGATCACACTCATCTTTGCCCTTTGGGATGCCGTTAGAATATTTGGGGGGAATTGATAAATGGTCAAAGGATATGAACAGGCAATTTTCA
>CM053590.1:6599012-6619463 GCA_028646515.1 Pseudochirops corinnae | reverse complement strand
CATAGGAGGGATTAGATTGGGGGAGGGGTTATACAAGGGGATGGCTGTTTTGGGGGGAGTGGGGGGAAAGATGGGGAGAAAATTTATAACTCAAAATCTCATGGAAATGAATGATGTAAACTAAAATAAATAAAATAAAATATAAAAAAAGAATATTTATAGCAGCTCTTTTTGTGGTGGCAAAGAATTGGAAATCAAAGGGATGCCGTCAAGTTGTAGTATATGAATGTAATGGAGTACTATTGTGCTATAAGAAATGAGGCACAGATGGACTTCATAATAACCTGGAGAGACTTACATAAACTGATGCTGAGGGAGGAGAGCAGAACCAGGAGAACTCTGTACACAATTGCAGACACACTGTATCTGTGATGACTAACTGATAGTCTGGGCTCCTCTCAGCAACGCAAGGTTGTAAGACAACTCCAAAAGACTCATGATGGAAAGGGATAACCACATACAGAGAAAGAATTATGGACTCTGAATGCAGATTGAAGCAAACTACTTGCTCTCATTTTTTTTTGTTCTGTTCCTTCTTTCTTGTTGTTCATTCCACTGGTTATAATTCTCCTTTACAACCTGACTAATGTTTGATGTGAAGGTATTTCTAGAACCTATATCGGATTGCATGCTGCCATGGGGAGGGGAGGAGGAGAAAATTCGGAACTCAAGGGATTATGTAACTGAATGTTGTAAACTAAAAGTAAATAAATAAATTTAATGTTAAAAAAATATTGACACTTAAAATGTGTCCAAGACCACAGCATCTATAGTCTTTGCTTTTTTCTCTTTTTTTGAATGGGGTAAGACAGAGCAATTGGGATTAAGTGACTTGCCCAAGGTCGCACGGCTAATAAGTGAGGCCAGATTTGAACTCAGGTCCTCCTGACTCCATTGCCAGTGCTCTATTCACTGTGCCACCTAGCCACCCTGACAGCATCTAAATTCTTGAAGGAAAAGTTAACAGAATTGGAGGGAGAAATAGCAACAGTATAATAGCAGGAGACCAAAAGATTTCCCTATAAACCGAGGCATATCTAAGTCAAAGATAAAAAAGCCACAAGTGAAGGACCTGAGAACAACTTTCTAAAAATGAGAGAAGATGGCTCTCTGGCAATTCACTCAATGGGATAGAAGGTGAGGCGGCTAGGTAGCATGATGGATGGAGTAAGGACGGTCTGATTCCAAATCTTGGTTTAGACATTTATTAGCTGTGTGACTTTGGGTGAGTCATTTAACTTCTTAGCCCATTTCTTCATCTGCAAAGTGAAGATAACAGCAGCATCTGTCTCGCAGGACTGTTGTGGGGATGAAATGAAGTAACATATCAATGCTTAGCGAGCCTTTACGTGTCACACAAACGCCAGCTAGTATTTTTATTACTACCTATTTTCCAGTTGAAAAAGGCACCTTTACAAAAACTGATCATAAAGACCTTTATGTAACATGTAGAAAAACAGAAATGCTCAATACGTCCTTTTCTGATTACAATGCAACAAAAGATATATTCAGCGAAGGACTCTGAAGAATGAGGAAGTAAGTCAAAACTAAGTGACAATATCAAAGAGCTGGTAAGTAAAGAGTAAATTACAGAAAAATAGAAAATTTCATCAAAGAAACGCCCATGATGAGACAAAATGCCAAAACTTATGGGATGCAGTTAAAGCAGCTCTGAAGAGACAATTTATATTTCCAAACAGTTTTGTGAACAATTCAATGAACTGGGCATAAATCTAAAAAAAAACTTTAAAAATAACAAATAAAAAATCCCCTACTAAGCAACAAAATAAAGATCCCCAAATTAAAGAAGACTATATTAATAAAGCTGAAAGTAAAAGCACTATTGAAGTGATAAATAAAAAACTTGGAGTTGTTTAAAAAAAAACCAAGAAAGATAAATAGTTGACTATTCTGATGATAAAAGAGAGGAAAATCAAATTGTTTCAAATTTAAGAAGAACTCACAACTGATGAGGAAATGATGGACATTATTAGAAACGAATTTGCTTAATTACATTCTAACAAAACTGATAGTGAAATGGATGAATATTTACAAAAAGGAAACACACTATTTAAATAACCTAATATTGGAGGAATAAATTGAACATTTATGTCTTCTTCAATTTCCCTTTTCTTCCAAAGGGGGAAAAAATCCATTCAGGACCCAAAGACTATATAAGGAAAGTCTATATGGAAAGAACAATTAATTCCAATATTATGCAAACTTTTTTCAATAATAAAAAAGAAGGCACTCGTCCAATCAAAATTTCTATAACAGAAACAAGGTCTTCATACCGAAACTACTATCAGATAAAGTAGAGAAAGAAAATTGTAAACTCCTATCTCTAATGAAACGCTGATGTAAAATTTTTAAATAAAATATAAGTTATAACACATGAGAAATCAGGTTGGGTTTATAACAGAACAGATAGTTTAACATGACTATAAATATAACGAATCTTGTTAATAATACAGCATAAATAGCAACATCCCAATGTTTATATCAGCAGATGCTGCTGAAAAGGGCTGGGACAAAATCTAGCACCTGTTTCTATTTTTAAAAAAATGCTCTAGAAAGCACAAGAAGATTTGGACCTTTCTTTGATACAGCAAATCACATCTATCTAAATAAACTTAAGAGGTCTTTATGTTAACGGTATATGTACTTTATCAACACTACTTCTTAACATAGAGCTAGAAATGCTTGCTGTAGCAATAAGAAAGTAATAAAAGGAAGAAGTGTAGGCAAAGAAGAAATACAATGACTGCTTTTTTGGAGATTAGATACCATATTTACTTAGAAAATGCTAAAGAATCAACCAAAATTTTAATTGAAAATATAAAAAAAACCCACCAAAATTGCAGGATACAAAATAAATTCACATAAATCATTAGCGTTTCCATGTTACCAACAATCAATACAATGTGGCATCTATGTATATACCAGGCACTGTGCTAAGTACTGAAGGAAGAAGATAATGCTCTCCAGGAGCTTACAAGATAATGGAAGAAATAACATGCAAATAAATATATACAAAGCATGCTACACAGGGTGAACAGGAAACAGTTAAACGAGGGAAGGCATTATCATTCAGAGAGTGGTTCAGGAAGGCTTCCTGTAGGAGGTGACATTCTAGTTGGGACTAAAGCCAGGGAGGGTCAGTAGTTAGAACAGAGAAGGGAGTGTTCCAGGTATGAGGGGCAGCCAGAGAAAACGCCTCAAGTCAGAAGATGAAGTGTTTTGTTCATGAAATAGCCAGGTCATCAGTGTTACTAGATGGAATAATAGTTGTCAGGAAGGAAGGTGCAAGAAGACTCGAAAGGTGGAAGGGGGCTGGGTTATGAAGGGCTTTGAATGCCAAAGAGAGGATTTTGTATTTGATCCTAGAGGTTTCAGGTAACTGGAGTTTACTGAGTAGGGAATGATATGGTCAGACTGTGGTTTAGGAAAGTAGCTGGTAGCTGAATGATGCACTGTAGTGGGGAGAGGCATTTTTTCTTTCTGAAAGGCAGTTGGAGATGAGATGCTGGAATTAAGCAGAGAAGCTGGGACGTGAAAGGCAGATTTGAGAATCATCAGCACAGAGATGGTCATTAAATCCATGAAAGTTGCTGAGGTCATCAAGTGAAGTAAGACAGGGTGCAAAGAGAAGAGGGCCTAGGACAGAATGTTGGGGGACACCTATGATGAAAGACCATGACCTGGAAAAGGATCAAGCAAGGGGGGCTGAGGAAATCACCAGACAAGCAGGAGAAGCGGGAGAGAGGTTTTCTGAAAGGCTGGAGAAAAGAGGTATGACCCAGGTTCTCATTCATATTCTCCACCCCTAGCCCAGGTTATCTTGTCGCTCTAGGACTGTGGTCCATGAGTAAAGACTACTCCTCTCTCCCCTTTTCAGTGGGAAAGAGTGTCACAACATAAAGAAGCACAAACAGGTTGCAGTCTTCAATCCACCTGAACCCTGCCTAACAGTAGACCATTAAGGGCTCCCCAGTCAACAATATGCTTGAAGGACCTCTGGGGCTTTCAATCTATCCTGCAGTTAAAGGCTCCAATATGTGGGGCTCCCCTCATTAGAATGTGAACTCTCTGACAAGGAAGGTCTCATTTTTTTTTTTTTTTGGCATTCCTAGGGCTCAGCACATGGTATCTAATGATAATTTTCCCATTCCAATTCCCTATATCATTTATGTATCAACCAAATTTATTAATTGCTTATTATATGTTAGGCAGTATGCTAAGCATTGGGTATATAAAGAAGGGCAAAAAACCGGTTTGTGCTCTGAAGGCGTTCACATTCTAATGGGGAAGGCAACATGCAGGCAGCTATGTATATATATGATCCACACATCCACATATAGAGTGCACATGGGAAATAATCTTTGAGGGATGACACTAGCTGTGGGGAAGTAGAGAGGAACTGGGAAGGGGAGTCTGCTCTTAAGTAGGATTTGATTGCAGGCTTGAAGGAATCCAGAAGGTAGAGATAAAGAGGTGGAGTATTCCAGGTACAGGAGACTGCCATTGGAAAGGCACTGAAATGTGAGACAGATAGTATCACTATGTAGATGAAGCATTCAGGAGAATAAAATGTAAGGGGAGCCAGGCAGTGAAAGACTTTAAAAGCCCCATATTTGATTATCGAGGTAACTAAGGAGCTACTAGGGCAGTGGCTCTCAACTTTGCTAATGCTGCGACCCTTTAATACTTGTATGTAGACGCATCTGGGCGTATCTGCATGTGGGCGGACATGCCTGGAGAATGTTTTCTGATGGTCTTAGGCGACCCCTGTAAAAAGGTCGTTTGACCCCCAGGTTGAGAACAGCTGTGCTAGAGGAAGGGGAGTGACATGGTCTGGCCTGTACATCTCACACAGTATGCTAAGATAAGGTCAAAATTGGAACATGATTTATACCTAAAGGGTGATAGCCTAAACAAATTAAGAGTTCACAGAATAATTTATCTGTCAGATTTATGGATAAGGGAAGAGTTTAGGACCAAAGAAGATATAGAGCATTACAGAACATAAAATAGATAATTTTGATTATATGAATTTAAAAACTTCTTGCGCAAACAAAATCAATACAACCAAAATTATAAGGAAAGCAGAAAACTGGGGAAAAATTTTAGCAGCAAGTAGCTCTGACAAAGGCCTCACTCCTCAAATATATAGAGAATTGAGTCAAATTTATAAAAACAGAAGTCATTCCCCAATTGAAAAAGTCAAAGGATATGAACAGGGAGTTTTCAGACAAAGAAATCAAATAGCCATATGGAAAAATGCTCTAAATGCAAATTAAAACAACACTGAGGTACCACCTCACACCTATCAAAGTGCATAGGACAAAAAAGGAAAATTTTGAATGCTGAGGGATATGTGGGAAAACTGGGATACTAAAGCATTGTTGATGGAGTTGTAAACTGATCCAATCCTTCTGGAGAGCAATTTGGAAGTATGCCCAAAGAGCTAGAAAAAGGTCTATATCCCAAAGACATCCCGAAAAAGGGAAAAGGGCCCATTTGTACAAACATTCTTACAGCAGCTCTTTTTGTGGTGGCTAAGAACTGGAAATTGAGGGGACACCCATCAGTTGAGGTACGGCTAAACAAACTGCGGTATATGATTGTAATAGAATACTTTCGTGCTGTAAGAAATGAGGAGCAGGATGATTTCAGAAAAGCCTGGAAAGACTTACATGAATTGATGTATAGTGAGCAGAACCAGGAGAATATTGTACATAGTAACAGCCACATTGTTCAATGAAGAACCGTGAATGACTTAGCTATTCTCAGCAAGACAATGATCTAAGACAATCCCAAAGGACTCATGATGAAGCTTATAATCTGCCTCTGAGAAAGAACTGATATTGACTGAATACAGATGTATGTAGGCTATTTTTCACTTTTTTTCATTTTTTTCTTTTGAGTCTTCTTGTACAAAATGACCAATATGGAAAAGTTTTACATAATTGCCCATGTATAACCTATACCTGATTGCTTACTGTCTCAGGGAAAGGGGAGGAAAGGAAAGGACAGAACATGGAACTCAAAACTGTAAATAAAAATGTTTAAAAATTGAAAAAAAAAAAAGGTCTGAGACAGCTGCTATGGGGAGTAGGGTAGGGAACGGATTACGACAACATAAAAAGGCTGCCTTTTACCGTGAGGGCTCAGCTGAGATAATCTAACATGTGTGGGCATCATGCCCTAATTTTCTCCAACTCTCTTCCATATTATATGATGAGTAACATTAGTGCATGGCAAAAGTGACTGGAGTGTGATAGGTGCTAATAGGGTAAGAGGGCAAAAGTGAACTGATTCACCAGGGGACTGAGATGGGGAGGGATCAAGAAAAAGGAGCCGTGGCAGGGATAATGGTGTGGGAAAGAAGGGAGGACGGGAAGTAAGAGGATGCTTCCTAACCCCCTCCTCCTTCTGGTCTTCCAGATTCATCTCTCCATTATCCATGACTCCTTACTCAATGGAAACTGTTCTCTCTCTTTTTTTTTTTTTGGAAGGGCAACTGGGGTTAGGCTTGCCCAAGGTCGCATAGCTAGTAAGTGTTAAGTGTCTGAGGCCAAATTTGAACTCAGGTCCTCCTGAGTCCAGGGCTGGTGCTTTATTCACTGCGCCACCTAGCCGTCCCGAAACTGTTCTCTTTAAGGATATAACCACCAAATCTCATGGTATCTTCTTAGTGTCTGAAGCACCTCGCACTGCTGTCCAACCCTTTCCTCCTATATTTATTCTCTCCTCTGTGGGTTGCTAAAAATGTTGTGTGTCACCTGTAAGAACTTTTATCTGCACACTTTGAAAACTCAGAAACAGAATTCTCAACCTATTTAAATCCTTTTAAACAAAGAATTTCAGCGAATGTACTTTTCAATCATTCTGAACACATTTATTAAAAATATAATGTAACACCTTCAGATTAGCTTGCAGGAACTGACTGAGGCAGATGGAAATATAATAGTCATACATCCACAATAACCTCTGCAGAATTTGTGGATAAGACTGAAAAGGGAGTAGCATGATTTCTGACAAGCACAGCCAATGATACACTTTTCCCCTATGAATTCTACATATCTTTCTAAGCATTTTTTCCCCAGATATGACAGTCCTTAAAACTAAGGATCCACATAAACGTGAACTTAGAACCATCCCTTTGATTGCTGGATCACAAAGCGGTAAACCAAGATTTTAAAAAATAAGCAAGTCTGTTCAGTCACATCGCTCTCACTAACATGGATTTTTTCAGCTTCAGTGCTGCTAATACATTATATTCTTTTAAACTTACATTTTTGTAAGAGCTTTACAATGCACATAATTATCACTTGTATTTCCTGTTAATGCTCTCAGTTTAAAAAAGATGCTGAACATTCCAAGACAGCGAAAGACGGTGAAAGGGAAGGTCAACGAGAACTTGCTTCTTCCCTACCTCCCTCAAACAGAAAAATGCTTCAAAGAAGAAAAAAGAAATTCTCACACAATAACTAAAGCTCAACAAAAGACGCTGAACTACAGAATTTCAATACAATGAAAATATTATAAAAATTATAAAATATAACAAAGAGAAAAATATCAGAAGACTGACATATCCAAACAGCATCAGAAACTCAAACCATGAAGGAAACCTTGAAAGATACAATTAAATGATTGATAAACACATGCAAAGAATTAAAGGAAATAAAATCAGAAAAAAAAAAAATCACAAGAGGAATTAGAGTAGGAACTGAGTCCAGCTCCCCATCTAGGGAGACGATGATGAAACTCAGTAAAATCTTTGGAAGAAGTTATGAATGGTGGAGGAGAGAAGGGTAGAAAGCCAGTTTAGATGGAAAATTAAATTCAGAAATAAAATCAGAAAAGAATTTGACTAGGCAGTAATGCAGATGATTCTGCTGATGAAGGAAAGACAAGCTCAGAATTAGTAGAATTTCAGAAAATATCAAAGAATAATTGTATCTCAGGAAATCATCCAGAAATTTTCTCCAAAAGAAAAAGTAGTTAATATTTGGCAAACATAAAGAATTCAAGGAACTTCAAGAAGAAATTTGCCCAAGTAACTTAAGATCTGAAATCATGGAGTTGGAAAGCACTACACATATCTTATTTTACTTAATCCTCACAAGAATCTTCTTAGTACCCCTATTTGACAGAAGAGGAAACTGAGAACGCAGTGTGGAATTAGGGTTAGGTCTCTAAACTTCCTAATTTCCAAAATTATGATTCAATGAAGCCCAAAGACATGCAGCAACTCGCCTATATCCTCAAACTTCAAAATACAAAGAAGCAATTCTTCAAGTCGACAGATTGCAAGATTGCAAGACAGCACTTTTCAAAAATATCAGCTTGGGTTTCACGTTTTTCTTCAACAATCAGCACTGATCAAATAAACTGAAAGACGAGATGCACAGTTTCAAAATGTGGTCCCTGATATTGAATTTTGATCCCAGAAAATCTAAGCATTGTTTGAAAACACAAAGTAGATGGTTAAAAATCCCGAGGACCTTAAAGACTTTGTGGGAAAAAAAAAGTGGCTCTTGGTAAAACACTCCAAGGCTGGAGAACTTAATCGAGTGTATTTTTCAATCGTGATTAACTGTAATCTTATTGTATGTACCACAGAATGACTGAAATTTAGTATTGTATCATTTAATCAGTGAGGCATGATACTGCTGAGTTAGAAAATACTGACTCATATTTACAAAGAGCTTTCAGATTTGCCTTTTCCCAAACATGACTCTGTAAGGTAGGGGATGCAGACGGTATGCCTGATGCGCTGGGAGATCAGGGATAGTGTGAGTATACTTGAACCCAGGTTTCCTGATATCAAGTCTAATCCACTGAATTTTTAGTGGAACACAGAAAAAGGAGGGAAAATAAATCTAAGAATATAATCAAAAGATCATTCAGATAATCAGAGAATAATAACTGAGAATGCCAAAGGAGTAAGGTTTAGATGACTGGGAGGAAAAGCATGAAACTGGGAAGTGAGAATGAACTTTGGTGATATTGATCAAGTAGTATAAAACAAAGAAATATTGCTTGTTTAGTTAAGGATCAGAAATCCAGCTCAACTTTATAGGTTGCAGCAAAGCATGCCCAGTGCAAATGAATAGTAATGAATGCCCATATTAAGGACAGAAAAAGAAAAACTCCTCAAACTGATTCTGTACTTAAAACATTTAGAGAAAGTCAGGAAGAAACTGAAATAAAGTTTAATAAAGGAGCCTGTCAAAAGGAGTAGAAGTAAGATGGATCACAAAGGAAACGGAACCAGTGAGACTGTAATAATACAATAACTAATATTTTCACAGGGCTTTAAGGCTTACAAAGTACTTTCTTAATAAGAACCTTGGGAGACCAGGAGGGCAAGGACCATTTAAGGCAGTGGTTCTTAGCCTGTGGGTTATGTTCAATTTAAATACATCCTGCATATCAGATATTTACATTACAATTCATAACAGTAGCAAAATTACAGTTAGGAAGTAGCAAGGAAAATAACTTTATAGTTGGGGGTCACCACAACATGAGAAACTGAATTAAAGGGTCACAGCATTAGGAAGGTTGAGAACCACTAATTTAAGTTTTGTAAAGTTTGGAAATTTGCCTCTGCGTGCAGAGGAACGAGGAGGCTTCCCTGTTCCAAGTTTCTGATTTTTAAAACAATATGTCTATGATAAAAAGCCATCTAAATTAGGACAAGAATGTCTTTATGAGTACAACAAATAAAATCTTCAAAGATTATTATGCATAGTTTTGAGATAATTCGAGAACTCAAAAAGAAATAGTTGAATATCAAACTTAAAATTCCCAAACTGGTGAAACAGAACATAACTTGAATTGGCCTATCTTTGGAAGAGAAATTATATGGGTCAGTAATGAGCAGCCTCTGGAACTTCTTGAAATAACATTTTAAAATGCATAAAACACAGAGGATTACAAAGGAAACCAATTATTTGGGAATACAGTTATGTTTATGGAACTTTATACCCAAGTGAAGAATGCTTATTTTATAAAGTCACAGTAACCAAGTAGCAAAGACAGGATTAAAATAAATGTTTTGACTAGTGCAGACTCACTATATTGAATAATAAAAACAGATAGTCCCTACAAAACCATTGCTAGTAGATATAAAGATAGCACACCCCTCAAATCTATCTACCAGGCAAATATGGCTTTGATTCACAATAAGGATGAAAAAGAAAACTACAGGCCAGTATCATTAATGAATTAACAATGCAAAAATATTACATAAAGTATTTGCCAAGATATAGTAACATATGGTCTGAGGTGAGATGATCTGCTCAGTAAAGAGCAAAGTCACGATATAGAAAGCCTTGTTGCTCTTTTTCACCTAGACTAAGTCAATACAGAGTCTAGATCCCAGAGGGGTACAAACTTGGAAGAATGATCAGTCTGTTTTGAGAGAGGGAATTACAATTTTAAAACAAATCAAACTTGATTAAAAATGGGATGTTTTTTATGAACACTTAGCACTGAAAGTGACAAGCCACACCAATATGCTGTTGCTCACTTATGTTATCAGATTTAAAATAGCCCTTGAAAAGTAGGTAGCTAAAGTTTAACCTGTAAAAGCCATATCTTATTAAGGGTATTAGGAAGGCTGCATTACTAATTATAGCCATGTGGCAGGGTATTTGAGTTACAGTTGGTATTGCATTAGTTGTATGGCAAGAAACAAGATGGTAGGTTTAGAAAAACCGAGAGTATCATTAACTTTTCAAAGGGAATACAAGAAAAGCCCACAACTATCATCTGTGTATTTTTTAGTAAATCTTAACAAACAAAAAAACCTGAGAAATATTTTTATAGAAAAAGAATGAACCAATATCTGGGTTTACCCTACCAATACACACATAAGACCCATGAAAACCAATTTCAAATTATTTTTGATGGAAATAAAGGAAAACTGAATGATTATAAGGTTATCTCCTACAGACTGACAGGCCAAGTTGGTAAGTAAAATGTCAATACTTCACAAATTAATTTAAAGATTTGATGCAATAGTAATCAAAAGGTTAATAGAATGGACTAGTCCAGGAGGCTTACTAGCCTTTCTAACACCCCCAAGAATTTTCCCCTTGTGCTAGTTGAAAGTGAAGGGCTTTAAAGCCAGTAACACAGGACGGGAAGAATACAAACATCTGTGTGCAGGAGTCCACTACAGAGTTGTTCAGCCAGTTTGTGAGCTTGAAGGGTCCTTTCTAACTTTTATATCTCTTTAAATACTTTGTCCCACATATCTGATGGCTTGTTAACCTAAAGGCTTGAATGGGGTCTGAGGGCTGGTCACTTTTTCTGAAGAGCCCAATTCTGATGTTCCAGGGGAAACCCTGGGCTGAGGGATGTGGAGGGGAGGGAAGCAAGTTAAAAAAAAAAACTGTAAGAAGCCACAAGGATGAACCTCACTTCTCTGTGAAACTCAGGTCATGACACAAGTTACATATATAAAAGTATATAAAAGAAAATTAGAAAAAAATTAACGGGGAAAAATTTCAGAATTATGGGAAAAAAACCAATTGTTCTGCAAAATCTTAAGACTATAATTAATAAAAAATAACATTATCTAAAATGAGATGAAAGATAAATGAATAAGCCACCAAGAAAACAGGACTAGGGCATAAATGACTATGCCGCACTAAAAGGAGGTACAGAATTGGTTTCTTAATGTTCCTATTTTAAAATAATTTCAGAGCTCTAAGGTTCATTTGGAATTTCCTTACTTTTATTGTTTTTAGTTAATTAATAACAGAAAATTAATTCCTCTGTTAAATCCAACTGCCAGAGTCCAGTAAAAAAAAACCCAACAACGCACCCTTGTCCTTCTTGCTGTCTGGGAGCTCTCCAGCTTATTTTAAGGCCCTTTTAGTCAGGAACCGCAGCGGCACGGTGGGGTGACACTCCCGGGCTGCCAAGTTTTCACACCGGGGTCTGGCCTGGACCAGGCGACCCCAAGGTCCCTGAACCGAACCCGTCACTCGCACCCACGTACTCAGCACCTACCGGGTTGTGTGCACCCCGTTATTTAGAAGTGGGGGTGGGGGACCCCTAGAAACGATTCTGGGAATCCCAGGGACGGCCCTGCCTGGAGGGGCGTCCCGCTACACTCTGGAGAACCGCAGAAAGTGGGGGGTGGGGTGGGCGGGAAGCTGAGCACGTGGAGGAAGGTTCTGGGACAAAGGCACGCGCGGGGGGCCGTCAGCGAGGCTTTCGGGGCACAGACAGGGATCCCTCAGCCTCCCGCCTCAGGGGCGCCCCCTTCGCGGCGTCTGCGGCCGGCCAAGGGCACCTCCTGGGGAGGGGGGGTGGTGGGTCTGTGAAGGCCTAAAGGGAATCTCCCTGCAAAGGGAGCCCAGTCCAACGGAACAGGAGTCTAACACTGGAAGGGCCCAGCCAGGGGTACGTGGCCGCGCCGGCCTAGACCCCGCGCTCGGGCCTAGTCCTGGCCTCCCAGCCTGGGGGCAGGCGCACTCTCGTTCGGGGATCCAGCCCGAGGCCACACGAAGGGGACCCGGCGCCGTCCCTGAGATGTGAGGCAGGGCCGGGGCGGGCCCGCGAGGCCTCTGGTCCCGCCCGCTTTCCCGGCCCCGTGGGGCGGCTTTCTTCGGGTCTCGGTAGCCGCGGTCCCCGCACTTTCCACCCGGGGCCTGGCGCCGGTGGCCGGGCGGGGTCCGATAGGAGGTCGCAACCTGAGCCACCGACCACCGCCTTTCCTCCCTTTCCGCTAACTCTTCTTCCTCTCCCCCCCTTCGCCGGAAACAGAGCGACGTCGCCTCAGCGACTTCCGGCGCACGCACAAGGCGCGAGCACGCCGAGGGCGGCGACGAGGCGACCCAGAGGGCATTCGGCTCTACTAGCCTTCGCCGCCATTCATCTCCGCTTAATGTGTGAGGCGTGCGTGCGCGTCCCCGGCTCAGCGTCCAGCCCGAGCGCGCGCGCGCCGAGGGCAGGCGAGGGGAGCGAGGGGGAGGGATCGTGGAGGCCCTAGCTCCCGCCCTTCCTCACACTCCTCCTTCTTACCTTCCCCCAGACAAGAGAGAGGGGAAGGGGCGGGGCGGCCTGCCCTGGAGTCCATCAAAAGGGAGGGGCCAAAAGTGGGTCGAGGTAGAAGAACACACTGCCCGGGCCCTATTCCCCGTGCAGTCCCTGTCCTCTCCTCTCCCCACTCCGCCCCCTTTCGCCCGGAAGCCCCGTCCCCGTCCATCCCCCCCCAAAAGCCCCCCGTCGGTCCGTCAGTCTGTCAGCTACGCTTTCCTCGGTCGGCCTCACGCACCCGCGCGCCCCGCCACCGCCGCCGCCGTCGCCGTGCGCGCGCTCGTCAGTCCCGCTGGGGCCGCTGCGTGCGCGAGGCTGCAGGCCTGGAGTTGTTGTCAGGCCCAGGCCTCCGAGGCCGCCGACGCCGTCGCCACCCGTCGCCGCCGCCGGGACCGGGACCAGAACCGTGGGAGAGTGAGGAGGAGCACGGGCGCGCGCGCGCGTGCGTGGGGCCGTCGCCGCCCGAAGAGGACCGAGCGCCCGGCAGGCCGAGGCTCCGCGCGCGCGCACACACACACACATACACACACGGCCGCCCGCCCGGAGCCCAACGTCGGGGCGGGATGGAGTGAAGCACCGGGGCCGCGCCACTTCCGCCTTGCGCGGCCCGAGGAGCAGCCCGAGCCGAGGCCTCCGCTCTCTTCGTCGCTTCCGGGCGCGGGCATGGCCATGGCCCGGGTGTGAGCCGGGCCCGCCGGAGTCGGAGGAGGCCGCGCCCGCCCGCCCCGCCCGCCGCCCGCCCGCCGCGTCCGGCCCGTCCCGCCGCGGGCCCGCAGCCGCCCCCCCATGCCGAGCAGCTCGGACACGGCCCTGGGCGGCGGCGGCGGCGGCGGCGGGGCCGGGTGCGGGGCCGGGTCCGGGTCCGGGCTGAGCTGGGCCGAGAAGAAACTGGAGGAGCGCCGCAAGCGCCGACGCTTCCTGTCCCCGCAGCAGCCGCCGCTGCTCCTGCCGCTCCTGCAGCCGCAGCTCCTGCAGCCGCCGCCGCCGCCCCCGCAGCCGCCGCCGCCCCCGCAGCCGCCGCCCTCGCTGCTCTTCCTGGCGGCCCCGGGCCCGGCCGCCGCCGCAGCCGCCGCCGCCGCGGCCTCCTCGTCCTCCTCCTGCTGCTTCAGCCCGGGGCCGGGGCCGGGGCCGCCGGGGCTCGAGCTCAAGCGGCTGCCCAGGGGGAAGAGGCGCGCCGCGGCCCGGCAGAAGCGGCGCCGCGGGGCCCGCGCCGGGCAGGAGGCCGAGCGGCGCCGGCTCTTCGCGCCGCAGCCCCCGCCGCCGCCGCTCCCGCCGCTGCCGCCGCCGCAGCAGCCCCCGCCGCCCTCGCCCTCGCAGCCCCCGCAGCCCCCGCCGCCGCGGCGGCCGCAGGACGGGGGCGGCGGGCTTGGGCCCGGGGCGGCCAGCCCGCCCGCCGCCGACTACGACGACGTGAGCTCCCAGTCGGAGCAGGGCCTGGGGCCGCCCGGCGTGCCGGGGGCCGGATCCGGGCCCGGGGGCGGCGGGGCCAGCCCGGCCTCGTCGCCCGGGGCGCCGGCGCGGCGCGGGGGCTCGTCGGAGCGCAGGCCGCGCCGGGAGCACCGGGGCGGCGGCGGGGGCGGCGGCGGCGGCAGCGGGGGCCGCAGCAAGGAGCGGCACCGCGAGCACCGCCGGCGGGACGCGCAGCGCGCTGGGGCCGGCGAGGCCTCGGCCAAGTCCCGCGGCCGCCACGGCCACAGCGACGACCGCGCGTCCGAGGCCTCGGCCAAGGGCGGCGGCGGCAGCGGCGGGGGGCGCCGCAAGAGCGCGTCGGGCGCGTCGGGCCGTAAGGAGCGGGACTCGAAGGCGCACCGCAGCCGGACTAAGGCGGCCAAGGAGCCGCCCTCGGCCTACAAGGAGCCGCCGCGGGCCTACCGGGACGACAAGAGCGAGCCCAAGGCCTACCGGCGCCGCGCGCGCTCGCCCAGCCCGGCCGGCGCCCGCGAGGACGGCGCCCTGCGCGGCCGCAAGTCCCCGAGCAGCCCGGGTGGCGGCGCCGCCAGCCCGTACTCGCGGCGCGGCCCGCGCTCGCCCAGCCCCTACAGCCGCCGCCGCTCGCCCAGCTACAGCCGCCACAGCTCGTACGAGCGCGGAGGGGACGTGTCGCCCAGCCCGTACGGAGGCAGCAGCTGGCGCCGCTCGCGGAGTCCCTACAGCCCAGCGGTCAGGTGGGTGCGGGGCCCGGGGGGCGGGGAGGCGCGGGGACCCCCCCCCGGGGGGAGGGGGCGGAATCCGGTCTGCCGCGGGTGTCCGGAGGCGCTCGTGCGTGCCCCGCACCGGGTTCCTGGAAGTGGCGCTTCTGTGCGGAAACCCCGCGGAGCCGGGGAGAGGCGGGAGCGCCCCGGCCTGCCCCCCGGCACCGTGCGCCCAGTGCCTGAGATTCCTGGCACGGTTTGCCCGACTTCTGCGGTATTCTTGTCTTTTCCGCATCTTCGTCCCCTCAGCATTCCCTGTCTCCTTTATCCTGCAGTGATTGCCGATTGACTTCTTTTAAAAAAAGACCCCGGCACATTGGCCAATTGTCGGGGCCTTCTCAGACTTTGAGAGCTGGTGGCGCACGGTATTCTGACTTCTTTTAGAAGGGGCCGTGGGGTGCAGATAGTAAGGATGCTTCAGAGTGAAAGCGGATGCGTGTGGAGGGGCTCAGAATACCCCTCAAAGCAGGAAAGTGCTCTGGAGCATTGCAAGATCAGAATCGGAATCACCTAAAAGACGCATGTTGTTCTCCTTGTTTTTTGTCATAAAGCGTCAGCACAACAGGAGTCTGTAAGTTAAGAAGCATTTATTAAGCCTGTACTATGGGCCAGGCCAGGCATTAAGGCAAAGCCAGGCCCTGCCCTCTGAGAGCTCACGCACGGATCTTTTGAAAACACAGGGCATTTGTAGGTTTTGGTTATTTTTAAAGTGCTAGACGCTCAGGTGAAAAATAGTGTGGTATTGAAATAGAACTAACTTGAATTAAGCAGGTTTATCATGTGAAGAGGCAGCGGAGAGTATTCTGCAAGTCAGGAAGATAAGTTCAAGACCCACCTTCTAGTGGGGCATGAGTTTAAATTAGGCTCCCTGAGTCTTGGGACCACTTTATGGACCAGGCAGTTCGGAGTAGGAGCTGCAGACTGGAATTGTTGCAAGGAGTTTGCTTCCCAGGAGTTTCTTTGGCCAGTGAAACGATAGGTTTATCCTCGTCTTCCCGCCCCCAACCGCCACCTTTTAAAGGGAAAAGCCTATTCTAAGCTGATGTCGGTAGGTAGAGCAGATTTAAAACCTTTTCATATTTTATATACTAAACTTGTGACTGGGGCTTTGAACCGTTTAAAGGGTGTGATTGTTTCTGCATTTTCTCTGGTCATACCCAGTCCCAGAACTTTACAGCAACTGACCTGGGGCCTAAAGTAGCCTGTGGTTTGTATTTTGACTGGTGAACAGGCTGCTTGTGCTTGTTTCTTTGTGTGTTAAAGACCTGTGATTTTGTGGGTAGAGCAGTGTTGGAGTCAAACAGTACTTGAGAAGTCATCCTTAGTGACAGCTCCTCGCCTCGTCTGGAGGGATGCTCTGCTCCTTGTGGGGGCGGGAGCGATGCTTTGCGCCTTCCATTGTTGGACAGTTCCGAATGCTTAGGAAGGTGACTTCTTTGGAGTCCTGTGCTGAAATCTGTCTTGTCTTTTCGTCTCCCATTTGGCCCTAATTCTGCCCTGTGGAATAACATAGTCTAGTCCTTTTCCTACCTTAGGCTTCTCTAGGATGTCTAGTGTGGTCATCTTTTTTTACTCTTGTTTCAGATGGAACCATAGAATTTTTTAGACTTGGAAATTTCTTTAGAGCTTATTTTATCCAGCTTGTTCATTTTAAAGATAAGGAAAACAGGCCTGTAGTGCCAAAGTGACTTGCCCAAAGTCATATGGCTGGTAAAGAACGGATTCAGGTGAAACCTTCATCGTACTGGTTGCCCTACTCTGGACACCTAGTTTGCCAGCATTCTGCTTCAAATGCAGCTGAAAAAATTGCATGTGATATGACTAATGCGGGGCACGGGCCCTCTTGGTTATTTTTTTGTCTTATTTTAAAAATATTTTTGCTTTTGAGGAAAAGTAAAACTTGATGGGTGCGCCGGTCTCATAGCCCCGTGAGAACAAGAATTGAGGAGTACTCATAGTGCTTTTAATGTCATGAAGTTTAATGTTAGATAAGTCATTGGATGAAAACTGATGCAAGAGAAGTAGAATGAATAGTTTGTGCTTAAGTATGAAAATTTCTTCAGGGAAAATTGCAAGATGTGTTTTGTTAAAAATAGCCTTCCAGCACCCATCTGGAGGTTCTTTGCTGTTAGTGGAAAGAGTTTAAGATGGGTTAGGAAATTGAACAGCTCCATGACTGTTTCTTCAAGATTAATTAATCTACCAGTCCATGTTAACTTTTGAATGTAGTTTGTCACAGTTTTTACTCAAATTGTAAAAATTCAGTAACAATATTTGGTCTTTTGAATTTTTTTAATGAATATTTTATCCAACACATACTTTCAATGCCTAATATGCATAGGGAAAGGTAGGGTATGAACAATGCCTAGGGAATTCAGAGATCCTTTTTACTGCTAGAAGCTATCCCAAAGATTTTAGGAATGGTTCCTATGGACTGGTATTACTGTGAAGTTTTGTAGAGATCATAACTATTTGGGTACATGCCACATGCATATGTGATTTTATGTTTGACATCGTGGGTCTCAAAGTTATCATGAAATGCTATCGATATAGTTGGGGGGAGAGAAGAAGAAAGACCATATGTGAATGAATTAGGGAACCAGATAGTACACCAGGTGACTCAACTCTGTGGCACAGACAGAAAATAGTGTTAAAAGTGCTAATGGTGCCACAGAGATGAGGGCCAAAAAATCAGAATAAAGAAAGGGAAAGTTCATTGTGGTCTGGAGTTGGCTGAGGTGGCTCAGGGGACCCGGCCAGGGGCCTCGAGCTGAGCTTGAAGGGGCTGCTGAGCTGGGGCATGGATTAGTGGAGTGGGACCCAGTAGTAAACAGCCAAAATGACTGATAACACATATGAAGTCATTTGGATCTCTTGGATCTCCTGCCAGTCTGGTGAATTTTCTCCTTTCCTGGTTTGTTTTCCTTCTAACCCATAAATGTAGGAATTGCCCCAAACTCTCTCTAGTTCAGTCCATTGAGTTATGAATTAAGTGCCTACTCTGTGTAGGATGCCTAGGCTAGGTGCTGGAGATGGAAAAAGACTGAAGGTCTTTTCCCTTCAGTGCTATAGGCACATGCCCTTCTTTCTCCCTACTCCCCACCCCTAGGTGAATGGTGATCTTCTGGAGGGCAGAGACTGTTGAATGTCCTCTCCCTACTCTCCTGGAGTGGTGGGGAGGTGCAGTTTGAAGAGGGAGGAAGCACTGAGGCATAGGGGGGAAGAGAAAGGCTGCCTGGGGGAGGAACAGTCACAGCAGCAGCTGGGTCTCTGCTTCCCCTTTGCTTTCATTCGGTTCTGGAGTTTAGCTGCTTGTACATGGAGGACTCCAAAGTCTGTGCATTTGTTCCAGAAGCTGTTCCTGCGCGAACTTTAGCTAACCTCTTCTCTACCTGCCTTACACCACTGTCTCGGAACCCCTTGGGCCCTCAAGCTGAAGATGCCCCAGACCAAATTCATTAGCTCGCCCTCAGGTCTGCTTTTCACGACTTTCTTATTTGGAAACTGCTCTTTCTCATGTAAGCAGATGGGGCGGATCTTTTCTGGTCACTGTGCTGCATTCATCACTGCCCACCCTCTCCTTCTAGACTCTCTCTTCCCTCTGTAGTTTTTCTCGTAGGTAGTTCTCTTGTCCGCCTTCTCTTTCACCTCTTTTGCTGTATCTTTATCTGGGTCCCATCCTGTGTGTTTATATCTGAGGTCTTTGTCCTCTTCTTTCTCTATTCCTAGTGACCCCAGTAGTCCCCGGTGGTTAAATTTTTTTTTTTTAATTTTATTATAGTTTGCATCATTCATTTCTACAAGATTTTGAGTTACATATTTTCTCCCCCCTTTCCCCCACCCACCGCCCCAAAACAGCCATCCCAGTGTCCCCCCTCCCCCAGTCCATTCTCTCCTATGTCACTTTTCGGTAGGGCAGGATGGATCTCCCAACCACAGTCAGGCGGTTAAATTTCATCACTGCAGAGGATTCCCCGATGCATATATTCAGCCTTCGTTTACACTCTGTTCTGGGCTCTAGTTTCTTATAACCTGTTGAGTGTTTTCAAAGTGGATGTTCTGTAGGTATTTCACACTCAGCATGTCCAAAGCAGGACTTGTTATCTATCTTCCCATCAGCTATGCAAACCTGCCCATCTTCTAGATTTTCCAGTTTCTGGTAAGGGGATCACCATCCTACCAGTCTTCAGTCTTTATGACTTTAACCTAACCTTTAACTCCTTACCTGTTTGCTCTTCTCCTGCATAGCTAATCAGCCTGTTAGAGCCTGTCATTTCTAGGAATGACACAGCTTTACAAGCAACATCTCTGTACCAGTTCTTAACTTGGGCTGTGTGAACTTTTTCAAAAAATATTTTGCTATCTATATCTCAGTGTAACTGGTTTCCTTGCCAGTCCTATGGATTTTGTTTAATTCCTTTAAAAGCATGCTGAGAAAGGGATCCATGATGCAAACATGGTTCATAACCTTTACTCTAGTTTTCTTTGGGATCAAATATGAACTCGACTGTTTTGCATTTCAGGCCCTTCACAGCTTTTCTCTAGCTTATCTTTCCGAGCTTGTTCTGCCTTTTCTCTCAGTGTATGCAAAGCCAGACTGGCCTGGGCTTCCCATAGAATGCTTGAGGGCCAGTCTCTGTGCCTAGATTTTGTTCCCTCCTTAGTGTCCTCAGGGGCTGTCGAAGTTTATCCCAAATACCCCCTTCTACACAAAAGGCCTCCCCCCCTACATTACCTTGTGCCTGTTTTGAATATACTTTGTTTATACTTGTGGTCTCCCAGTGGAACAGAATCTTCTGTTTCATCGCTGTCTCTGCTGCTATTCCTTATCACCCAGGCTTGGATTCTAGGCCCTCTGTGACGCCATGTTCAATCAGTTATTGAAGGTTGTGACTGCTATCCCACATGGTCTTTACAATCTGTCCTCTCTAGTCTTGGTATTACCTCACTAAGTAATATCTGTATTACTTCTAGCCCAGATTGAAAAACCTTCCAACCACCCTCCCTGCCTCCTGTCTCTGCTTGGTTCATTCTCTTCTTGCACTGTTGCCAGAGCAGATTGAGTAATGTGTAATGCTCAGCATGTTGCCTTTATTTTTTTAAAAATTTTTTTTAAATTAACTTTTGTTTATTTTTAGTTTACATCATTGATTTACACAAGACTTTGAATTACAAATTTTCTCCCCATCTTTCCCCT